>JZKD02S1693542.1:57615-85132 GCA_000966675.3 Picea glauca | reverse complement strand
AATGGTTGGAGGACCCATGCTTGTATGTGGAATAATGAGATGAAGATCAATGAAGTTGTTGGTGAAACTATCCTAGATGGATAGTGCTTGTCATGCCATTTCCGGTGGTATGTGGTATGTCACATAACTCCTCACAGTTTGAGAGTTATGGCGTTATGAAGTTGGAGGACCCCCATATGAAGGCTTGCAGCCCCCAAGGTCAAAGAAGTCAAAGTGCTTGAAAAGAAGAAATCATTATTTAAATGGATTATTTAAATAATAAAGAGAAGTCAAAAAATCAAGAAGGAATATTTAAATGATAAAGTATTGGAGAACTTTCTATTCACAGAAAGTGGTTAACCCTAAAATATGGAAAATAGGTTAAGTGACCTAGAAATGGGTTAAGTAACCTAAATATGGGTTAAGTGACCTAGAAGATGAAAGTATAAATAAGATAGCTATGGTCTCTTGTAGATCATCCTTTTTGGTGGATCAATGGAGAGCTTCTTGTGAATATCTTTTGGAGTATTGATGGTGAGCTTCTTGTGAGAGCATCTTATTGGTGTGTATCTCTTGAGCATGATTGAAGATCTATTCCAAGGAAGAGAGTGAGAGGAGGATCTCATGGACACATCAAAGTTTCAGAAATATTGGAGATATTGATGGAAAAATTCTCGGAACTTTAGAAACCCTAGTTTTTTATGCATACACGGGCTATTTGTGTATAGGGTGCGTATACATTGAGTTATACGTGGGCTGGATGTGTATATGGTGAGTATGTACGTGGGTTGTCTAAAGACATGGAGCGTATGGTGAATAGAATGGTGAAGACTTGTGCTTGAGCTGGTGCCAAGCTCTTGGATGATGAGGCAGGTTCCAGATCTGCATTCTATGGCCTCAAATCTATCACTAAGACACTGGTACATTTACATTATTGTCTTGATGGATACTATTGTTTGATGTGTTGTGAATGCTTAGGGAATTATTGGTATGGATTCTATGATGTGTTTCAGTTTGGTTGATGGAGTGAGCAATACTCTTTTGATTTAGTTGTGACATGATAGCTATGGTATACTAGTTGTCTATACATGATTGCGATAGCATTCATATTGATTGGTTGTGGAGCATGAGTAAACTATTGGAGATCTTGGATGTGTTGTGACTGGCTGTGGGTTAGTAATGATAGTGGAAGACAGAAGAGAAAGTGATTGCAGGTTGCAGAGGATCTAAGCATGTGAAGCAAAGAAAAACCCTAGTTGCTCAAAAGCATACACATGTTTCATTATACACTGATCATGTGCACACGTGGGCTGTAGTAAGCCAGGGCGCATACACACGCGGGCTACACTACTGATAGGTCGCGTACCTGGTGACAGATTTATATTTGTTGAGGATTTTTGCCTCATCTCAATTGGTGTTGAGATGTAATATGAGCTTTGCATTATAGAAATGGTGCTCTTGTAGAGTTGTACTCTATTCAGTTGTTGCTGATAAACCCCAGATTGTTGTCCATAATGAAAAGAAAAATTGTACATACATATCGTGTTCTTTGTGTTCCTTGTAGTGATGACTTGATGATGATATATTGCTAATATATGTTCTCATCTAACTAGTTATAAATGACAACAATGGGTAATGGATAAATGTTGAATGTTAACTAAGGAGTTTTTGTAAAGAGGGAAGCTTTTGGGAAAAAGATCCCCACACTCATTCACCCCCCTTCTAAGTGTGGTAGGTGTGTCCAACAAGGAGGTGTGCTTGGTTGAGGTGAGTAGCCTAGTGTGGTTAGATTTCAGAAAATCCAAATTTTTCCCCTTCAAACTTGACCAACGGATTTCTAGACTGGTGCTTCTGGTTTTCTGGTACTTTTGGTTTCCTGGTACTTTTGGTTTTTTGGTACTTCTAGTACATGTGAAAACCAGGGTTTCAATTTCTGGGAGTTCTATCCACTGAAAAGGTGCACTGAAGGTGCCAAAGAGTTCCTTGGGCTAGGGCACACTTTTCTAGATGACTTTTGGGCTGAAATTCCTCTTCAATAAAAGCCCTAATTTCCTTGTACGACAACAATGACGTTTTTCTTTTCCAGTGAAAGATGCTCTCTTCAGCTCATATCTGATACCATGTTAAATTTTAAGCTATTATTAGGTTTCTTTTCAATTTACTATATAACCATAACATAGATGGGATCACTGAGAGAAGCACAATCACAAGAGACACATCATTTATCTTGGGAAACCCTCATGGGGGATAAAACCCATAAAAAACTTCCTTAATATAGATAGCCAATAAAATGATAAGAGAATAAACCAAACACTATAGAACATCCTCTCCCAAGTAATGCACCTCTCTCTATTCCTTCTTTTCCAACTGCATCTCCAAACTTGTGCTCTGGATGATCGAATGAGTGAGTGAACAAATGAGGCGTTGCCTTCCTTTATTTATACAAACTGACAAGTGTTGAAAGGAGGTGTCTCTTCACTAGGAAGGTTGACTTCTCTTTCTGGGTGGTTATAACCACTTTAATTTGCCTGGGGGGCGACTTCTCAATTTGCATATTACAATTAGGGTTTGACCAATCCACAAAACAGGATTTGGTCATTTACAATGCTCGACGTGATCAATCCACAAAAGGGGATTGATATAATGAATAATACATCAATAATAAATAGAATACTCTTTGTAGTTACAATATTTCAACGAGAATGTGGGTATAGGACCCTTTGGAGAACCAATTAATCAACCGGCCCAGTGGGTAGTAGGACTGGTCAAAAACAAGATTCTAGGCCTTTTGGACTTATCGCACTTTGGGAGGGGATAATATGCAAACAATTGCATCAAGTAGCTGATGGAAGTTACCCATGGTGGGTACCTATGGTTGGAACAACTCGTCTCAATAGATGTAGATCTCATCACTTACATCACAGGGCTGCCATCATGGGGTGAGGATCTCACACAATTCCTTGAGGACAAAATGAAGGAGAAATAATTGGCCTAGGAAATGAATAAGAAATATGGCACTGAAAGGGGGTCACGCAGAATCATCATCAAGCGTATTAGTGATGTCGCGACAAGAATGGCCACAAAAATCATGGCATGCAAATTACTTAGGAAATGTCGCAAGGAGGAAGTCCCGGCCGAGGTTGTCGCAACTACATCACAATGTGCAGAGGGCACAACACTTATTTGGGCCCCTTAGTTACTGAATCTGTTCCTAGACGACTAGAAGGATGCGCAGGATCTGGGGACAAAATTTCATTATTCATGGCTATTCATCCTGATAGCCTTGATTGGTTGGAAGGATCCAAAGTATACATTTTTTTCCACTAGACCCAATCCCTGCCACAGAGCGCAACACTTATCGTTGGGGTCCGCTTAGGACTCCAAGAATAGAAAATCGAATGCATCGATATTCAAAGGCTATCTCAGAGACATATAGGACAACATCGCCAAAAATTGGAGGGTCGCACTGGAAGCAATCACACAGTATCAGGGCATAACCAACTTCAAATCCACTAGACATGTGATGTGGATCTAGGCACGAAAAGATCCTGATAATCAATGGCTACAACTGTGCTAATGCATCGAGCAGGCAGACATAGAGATGGCCATTAAGGATTGGGAAGATGACTGGAGGATTCCAGTCCTCATTTGAGAAATACCTGCAGAGATAGAGGAGGAGGAGGTAAGATAGGAACAAACACATACCGAGGAGATTATAGTGCCCAAGAAACTAAGGACATGTCAAAACAAGGCACAATAGAAAAAGGGGGGGGCATGCAAGACATGCACCCAGGTGGGGAAGAAGAAAAACACATAGACACCATAGGTACAGTAGAAATAGGCTGAGACAACATAGGGAACTACATCAAGTGCTACTCTACAAGAGAAAGGCTAGACTAAGAGGGTAGTCATTCAAATAAGGGGTGCGCGCAAGAAGGTGAAGGCACACAAAATGCCCATAGAATACACGATCACTGAGGACGATGCATACATGGTGGTCCAAATGATCCATGATTTCACAGTCAAGGATTTCAATAATGATGTGTGCCAAAGGGACATAATTGAGTAAGATATGGAGCACATACGAAAACTCCTCAAGTAGATCGGAGAAGCACAGGAAACCGACAACAACGTAGGAACAGTCCCATCAACATCACAGATAGGAGGCAAAGCAAGCTCAAGCGAGCAGGATAGGATCCAAATGACAACACAACTAATATCGACATTCCACATCACACCCAACATGATGTGCATGGATTAAATTGTGGGGAAAACACCCCTAAATGACTTGGATCAAATATAGTTGGTATTTACGCACATAAAAACCAAGGCCTTGTATAAACTACAAGTCAACGCCACATAAGAGGTACAATATTGCGCACGCACAAATGCAACGAAATTGCAACAAGAAAAGGACAATCGTTATGAGATGGAATTGGTACTCAAGCAGGTGAAGCTCGAGACTGAAGATGAGAAGGACCGCGTGAATAGGATGGAGCAGAAATTGGTCGTAGCCTATGAGATAATCCCAAAGAACGTGTATATGGTTGAACTCACGGTGACACAAAATATTTATCATATTGTGAAAACAATCGATCAATACCAACATGACATCAAGCACCTATGGGAGAAACTCACACCTACCACACCACCAAAGGTGAAGGAGTAAAGGAAGAAAGAGGCAACAAGGTAGATAAAGGAGATAGAGCGAAAATTCCATGCAACGACCGACTTGTTTGACAAATTAGCACAACTCTGGATGAAGATAGAAGAGGATCAACAGGTACAACAGTGGGAACAAGAAGGAGAAAGGATAAGCACAACTATCCAGGACCTCAATCAGAGGCATAAGACAATTCCAATCATGGAGCGCGTCAAAGGAGCACATGATATGAAGAAACTGCATGCAAAATGCATAGCTGTGTAGACACAGAAAAAGGAGCGTCAGGATCAAATGGAACCACTCTAGGAGCGAGAAGTAGAGGTCATTGCACATGTGAAGGAAATCAAAATGAATAAGTCACAAACCCAGGTAGAGTGTGAAAGGATGATCAACGACGATATTGTAGTGCAGGTATTGGACGCAATCAAGGAGAAGACCGCGCAAGCCCAAACACAAGTAAGGAAACTCATGGAGAATTTCCAAGCGATCGCAAGAGAGATTGAATAAGCACATCAGGGTTAGGTGGCTTGGGACGAGCCACATGTCAGTGTTGGGGGCCTGTTGGAAGCAGGCCAAATTAGAAAGAAATGATATTTTTGGAAGAAAGGCATGCAAGAGGAAAGAGACAACTAGAAGGAAAAGAGCATGGAAAACCTAACGACACCAGGGTTAAGGTTTTTGTAATACATTGTAATGGTTGGTGAGTCGGGAATATACATAAATAGTACTTAAGAGAGAAAAGGAAGAGGAGAGGGACACAAGAAGCTAAGAGGGAGATATAGAGGGGAGAGAGAGAGGAAGGGTATTGTACGAACTATATGAATCATGAAGGTGGTGAGCTAAGGAGGGAATGAGCGACTTGATCCTGAGGGTTAGATCAAAGGATGAGGATCCTGGTGTGATCTAGTCATCATCACAGGGATTGAGGAGCTACTAAGGAGAGTGAGACCTAAGAATGTAAACACATGCAGCGTGATATCTTTTTGAACCATAATAAAATCCTAAGATCCAAATATTTATGGACGTAGCCTAGGAGGGGGTGAACCAAGGTAACACTGTGTTGTGGGATTGGATGAATGTGTCTTTGTGTCTGATTAATTGATGAATGTTGAATGAATGAAGTGATTAAATATATTTGGTATTTTACATGCATACATAGAATAAATGTTATAACAGGTTGTTAACTAGACTAGATAAAGGTTGCGACATACAAGTACATATCTCACTCAGTCCCAGGTTGAAAACACCTGAGTATTGTAACCACCCATAAGAGCTATCTCGGGTGAGATGACACAGTGCATTCTGTGTACTGCGTTGCCTTCTGAGTAACCACAGGGGCCGATAGTCTTAAGGGATTTTGTTGTGAAGCTTCTTGGTTATGAACCGAGGTCAATCTGTAGTGGTAAATGGATAAAGAGAAAGAGTATAACCAACAAGGACTATCAGAAGGGGTTGGAAACCTTGAAGTAGAAATTGATGACCACGCCGATTTGTATTTTTCCAAATTGGAACAAGGAGTTCCATGTGCATGTAGATGAATTGTCCACAATGTTGGGCGCAATACTATCCCAACCAGGGGAGGGAGACATATATCACCCAATTGATTTTGCCAGCAAGAAGCTATCTATAGCAGAGAATAACTATACAAACATGGAACGAGAAGGATTGGAAATGGTCTACACACTACAAAAATTCAAGCATTATTTACTAGGATCTCACTTTCATATGTATACATACCATTATGCATTAAAATACCTAGTCAACAAGCCAATGTTGGGGNAGGAGAATATGCAAATGGATAATATTATTTCAGGAATATGACTTTGAGGTTGTGGTGAAACCAGAGAAGCTAAATGTAGGAACAAATAACCTATTGCGCATATTGTCAGATGAATATGCAGGTGATTTAGTTGACAACTTCCTAGATGCACAACTATTTGTAGTAAAGATGGTGGATGATTACTTCTCAGACATAGTGCAATTTTTAAGTATAGGTATGGATCCATCATAGATGACAGTAGAACATAAGAAATAATTGGTAATGAAAGAAACAAATTATCAGTTGATTGAAAGGAATCTATATAAGTTGGGTGCAGATGGAATATTGAGGCACTGTGTGTTGGAACACGAGAGACCGATGATACTTGAAGAAGCACATGATGAGATTACAGGAGGACATTATGTTCGGAGAGAAACTACACAAAATATTTTGTGCATGGTGATTTAGTGGCCTACACTTTACAAAGATGCGAAGGAGTACTGTCAATCATATGATGTATGCCAGCGAGTCTAAAATCCATCCAGAAGGGATGAAATTCCTTTGAATCTATAGGTCACATTGCAAGCATTTGAGAAATTGGCCATAGAATTTGTGGAGCCAATCAACCCACAAGCACGAAGATCAGGGGGAATGTACATCATCACTATGATAGATTAATTGAAAATATGGGTAGATACAACATCGGTTACATATTGCACTATAGAGACTACTGCGAAGTTTTTGTTCGAGAGTGTAGTGACAAGGTTTGGATGTCTGTGCATACTACTCAATTATCAAGGCACACACTTTATGAACAAGACTATTCAAGCATTGACTAAGGAGTTCCAAATCCATGATCAAAATAGTACCCCATATCATCCTTAGGCCAATGGAACAGTGGAAGCATTCAATAAAATCTTGGAGAATGGTTTGAAAAAGAATTGCAATGTAGGGAGAGATGATTGGGACTTAATATTTCCTACTATGTTATGGGATTATAGGACTAAAAGTAAGAATTTGAAAGGATATATACCTTTCAGGTTGGTATATGGAAAAGACACAATGGTGCCAATGGAGTTTATTCTTTATAGCATGCGCATTGCAACAATCACTGATCTTTTAGATACTAGCACAATTAAGGAGAGATTTGAATAGTTGATGCAACTTGAAGAGGATTGGTTTGTCGTAGGTTTCCATCAGTAGGTTCATAAATCAAGGGAGAAGGCTTGGGATGATCGACACATTAAACATACAAAATTTCAAGTAGAATATTTGGTATTACTTTATGACAATAAATTCACGCAACATCCAAGAAAGTTTAGAATGCATTGGTTGGGACCCTATGTGATTCAACAAATCATAGAGACAGGTGTTGCGCAGTTGGAAACCTTGGATGGAGAAATATTTGGAGGAATCTTGAATGGAGGTCGACTAAAACTCTATAGAGAGGGTCAATGGTCTAAACAGTAAACTAGGTTGCACCAGAACACATGTATTATAGTAGTTGTACCATAGTAGAAAGAAAAACAAGGAAACACAAATAAAAAGTATAAAAATAAATAAAAAGTAGATATAATAAAAATAAAAAGAGTGTTCTAGTACCAAGGCATAAGAATTTGTGCAGAAGGAATGGTTATCACACATCATAATAGAACTGTGCCAATTTAGGAGACAATACGTGGACGAGACATGCTGCAAAGCACACAGATACAACAACAAAGAACCATTGCACAGTTTGGAAATGACAGGACCATCAAAGCATTAAAGCATGGAAACGATAGTTGGGAAGCGGGAGTGAGAGGTCATTAAAGTGCCATATAATATTAAATGGTAAAAGCTACCAGAAATCACAACAGATTGGCAGTACGAGGGTAAACTCACGTGATGGATTTGGTAATAAAGAAACATTTATGTAAAAACTCATCAACCACATTGGTTGATTAGAAAAGGTAGTTAAGGTTGGATGAGACATGACCAATTGGAACAAAGGAACAAAAAAATAGGAAATCATTAAGCGTAAGTTATTGTTGCATGCGAGTGGGAGAAAATCAAAGTGAATTCAAGAGAACCAAAGCTGAGCTATAGTTAATGACGTAGACGCTCTATCGGCCCTCGGGTCGACGTCTGCTCACAGGATCGTTCTTTATCTCCTTGAGACGAAGCGGCTCTTTCGATTCCCACTGGAATCTCAGTCAAATTGATCCACAGGTCCTTCTTCTACCCCCATAGTCTTTTGCACACGACCGTGAGTTTCGGGTTTCAGGACTTTCTGTTTCCTGATGTCGAGAACCCCTGTCTTCTCGAACTCCTGAAACCCGATATGCGAAATGTCGAAATGGAAATTTCCCGGCCTTCTCCTTCTTCACAATTTCGGGTTTTCAAATGCCGAAATGCATGGATGCCTTGTCCTCAAAACTCTCGAAGTTCCGAATCCCGATATGCCGACTTGGATTAACCTTTAGGATTTTCCCTAAAATCCTGATTGCTGCCACGTGTCCTCCTATGATGAACGGTCCCTGTTCACTTAGCGATTTCACGACTTATGACCCCCTGTGACACAAATCCTCTGTCAACTTGAAATCCTGGTAGTCGAAATATCGACGGGTTCCTCGATCTCCGCCATGTGTCCCAACGAATGGACAGTTTTGATCCTTTCGAGACTCTGCCCGGTGCAAAGTCAAAACAACTCCTCCCTCTAGGTTTCCTGGTGTCTGAATCCTTGAAGTGGGTGATCTCGTGACACGTGTCCTCTTCTTGGATGGACGGATCAGATCTGTTTCGGGATTTTCACTATGAAGTTTCTCGATCTCTCATCATCACGATTTTCGATATCCCGATATGCCACGCCTATTTTGGGGCTTCTCTCCTCTACTCTGCACTTTTAAGGATTAAACCCTGTGCATCTTCCGATCATTCTGATGGCTATCGGTGATCCCTGTGAGATCCAACGACTCACAACTGCTCCTGTTGTGCGCGCCTCCTACGTTGCTCCCTGGACGTGGGAATCCAACAGTCCAGATTTCTTCCTCATCCTGATCTGACGACAGTTGTTTCTCCTCCCGAGCTTCGCGCTTTTCTTCCCAGACTTAGAAGAATTTCTGAATTCTCAAAGGATTCGACCTTTATCTTCTTTTCTCCACTAGCTCTTCAACTTGAGTCCTCGCCTACATGTATAAAAACACTGCTTTCCCTGAGATCTTCTTCAATCCTTGAAGATTTGTGACCTCTGCGCTCCTGCAGAGTCTTTGCACACACAAGTGTTATCCGTCTTGAGATTCTCAGATACTCATGCCTCTAAGGTATTGTATCCTTCTTCCTCCTCCTTCATATGGAGAACTTGGATGCCCTCTTAGCTATCCTTCACTCAAGCAACCTCTTGCTGAGTGCTCAGGGTGTTCAAAAACTCTGCAAAGATCCTTCAGTGGACTCTTCTTCAATCTATGAACTCAAAGAGTTCTTTCTTCCTGTGCCTACCTGCACACTGTGTCAATGCCCTCCTGGTAGAGTTGTAAAAAACTCACAATAGTTTTTGTCTTCTGTGCACTCCTTGCACCTGCTCAATGCCCACCTGGCAGAGTTTTATAGAACTCACAAGAGTTTCTATCTGCAACTATGTTCTCCTCCATGGCCTTTCCTCCTGAGGTGTTCAACAACCTCAAAGGTCTTTCCTGAGTTGATGATTTCAGCTTCTGTGCCCGCTTGGCATGTCTTCATCTGAATCTGCAGAGTTCAGAAGTGCTTCTGTGCACTAGTATTCAAAGACTGTAGTACTCTGTCACGCCCTCTTGGAATGAAACCACAAAGAACCTCTCAAGATTGAAAATCAAAGAAACTCCTGCAAATGCCCAAACATAGCATACATTCACAGCATAAATAGAACATGCACAGACATTCATTCAACACAGGAAAAACTGTTGTTTGTATTAAATGGAAAATGCTTGTGTTTACAAGGTGTTCCTGAGCACTACCTGTAAAAAGGTCTCATCTCCTTCTCTTCTTCTTTCCTCAACTCTCTATCCTTTCTTCTCCTCCCTGCTTACCAAAATGAGATCCAAAGATCTTTTACTTGTGGGGGATCTTAGAGTGCTTCCCTCCAATCTCACCTACCCTATTCAATTACATTGAATGGGCTGTCTAGTCCACAGATCAGATCTAGATCTTAGCCTTACAAACATTTAAGGCCTACCTACTTCTACGCCTGTGTAAAGCACGACTTATCGGCTCAACAACCTAAAACATTTAATTACATTCATTCAAATTCAATTTGAAAATGAGGGTTGCGCCTCTCTTCAACATGCGATTTGAAACCACTGACGCGGTTGGCTAGCTGGTTGGCTGATGTGGAGAGATGATCCTGCATCATACTCCTCATCTACAAAGTTCATGAGCTTCTGCTCATGAGCTTCCACCCTCAGCAGTGGAAATCCTCCTGGATCCAAAACCATCGTCTAGAGCTGTCTCCTCGCTCCATCTCCTTGCTGTTGTTGTTGTTGCTGCTTCTTCTTCTTCTTCTCTGCTTAGCTTCTCCTCACTAGTAGTCTCTACCGACCTGATCATTATCTCTCTGATCTGATCAATCTCTTCGTCCAACTGCTCCACTGGCTGGCTCTGCTCATGCAGTCTCCTCGGCTGCAAAAATTTTCTGTAATTGGGCAGATCACCATGATCTCCCATGCCATATTCTTCATCTTCTTCTGTGGACTTAACTTGACACCCTGCTGCAAAGTTCAGTTATGCGGTCTCCCCTTGACTGACCTACTATTCAGTCACCTTCTCTGGAAGCTCAAATTCTGCCAGTCCTCCTGCTGGCTTTGGATTGTTCAGCCAATCCTCCAACATCTCTAGCTCCATCTCCCATGGAGTTATCAATATGTCTGCCTACTCTTCGGCTTCTTCTGCTGCTTAATTTAGTAATGCAGCTTCCTTAGATCCCTGGATGAAAGCATTGAGCCATTTCTCAGAATGATAATTCTCTTTTTCTTCTTGGGCAGCTCCCAAAGTCTGCTCCAGTTCTTCTCTGACAGTCTCAGCGGGTTGTCCTTCTTCTGTTGTTGCTGCCTCAACATCCACAATGCATATTTCTGCCTCCTTGGCGGAAAATGAATATCTGAATATCTGAATTCCCCCAATCATCAGAAGATCCCTCAGATCCTCCTCTTCTATCATATTCATCTGTTGATTCAAACTCACCTCTGAGTTTATGAGACCCTTAGATAGTCTCATTTGCATATCCTTTCCCACCTAGCAATATGTGATTTCCATGTTGCTTCCCTGGCAGACTATGAGATCAACTGACGCCATCTTCATCAGCAACCCTTGCTGTCTTGAACTCACCTCCGAGTCCATGAGACTTTCAGCTAGTCTCGTCTTTGTTCCCTTGCCCACCTAGCAAATTGGAAACTCTCGGCTGCCCTCCTGGCAGTCTATGAGATCCCGCAAAGATATTGATCCATTGCCCACTTGGAAATGTGAAATTCGTTGGCTGTCCTCATGATAGTCTATGAGATCCCATAGTGATATCAACCCTTTTCCCACCTAGAAATTGGGAATTTCTTCTCTGCCTTCCTGGCAGTTCTTGAGATCTTCAACCGATCACATTTCATCTTCGGCATCACTGAGATTTCTCCTAGTCTCTGGCTCACATATCTGAACCACTTCCTCAGGTCTGTCAAGGTTTTCAGCATGCCTCAACCATACTCTCAATAGTCTACATTTTTTTCTAGCCATCAACTCCTTCTGTCTGTAATGTACAAACATAGTTCTCACTCTGGTGTATCAGAGTGCTCCTTTTCCTCCTGCTTCTCTTGCCTGAAATCTACAAACAAGAATCAAGCTCTGATACCAACTTGACGCAGACGCTCTATCGACCCTTGGGTCGATTTCCTCTCATAGGATCATTCTTTATCTTCTTGAGCTGAAGCGGCTCTTTCGATTCCCACTGGAATCTCAGTCAAATTGATCCACATGTCCTTCTTCTACCCCCACAGTCTTCTGCACACAACCGTGACTTTCAGGTTTTGGGACTTTCTGTTTCCCAATGTCGAGAACCCCTGTCTTCTTGAACTCCCAAACACCGATATGTGAAATGACGAAATGGCAATTTCCTGGCCTTCTCCTTCTTCACGATTTCGGGTTTTCAAATGCTGAAATGCATGGACACCTTGTCCTCGGAACTCTCGAAGTTCTGAATCCCGATATACCAACTTGGTTTTCCCTTCGGGATTTTCCCTGAAAGCCTGGATTGCTGCCACATGTCCTCCTATGATGGATGGTCCCTGTTCACTTCACGATTTCACGACTTATGACCCCCTGTGACACAAATCCTCTGTCAACTTGAAATCCTGGTAGTCAAAATACCGACGGGTTCCTTGATCTCTGCCATGTGTCCCAACGAATGGATGGTTGTGATCCTTTTGGGACTCTGCCAGGTGTGAAGTCAAAACAACTCCTCCCTCTAGGTTTCTCGGTGTACGAATCCCCGAAGTGGGTGATCTCACGACACGTGTCCTCTTCCTGGATGGATGGCTCGGATTTGTTTCGGGATTTTCACTGTGAATTTTTTCGATCTCTCATCATCAGGATTTCTGATATCCCGATATGCCAAGCCTATTTCGGGGCTTCTCTCCTATGCTCTGCACTGTTAAGGATTAAACCTTGTGCAACTTCCGATCAATCTGATGGCTATCGGTGATCCCTGTGAGATCCAATGGCTCACAACTGCTCCTGTTGTGCGCACCTCCTACACTGCTCCCTAGATGTGGGAATCCAAAAGTCCAGATTTCTTCCTCAACCTGATCTAATGACAACTGTTGCTCCTCCAAATCTTCGTGCTTTTCTTCCCAGACTTAGAAGAATTTCTGAATTCTCAAAGGATTCGACCTTTGTTTTCTTTTCTTCGCGAGATCTTCAACTTGAGTCCTCGCCTGCGCATATAAAAATGTTGCTTTCCCTGAGCTCTTCTTCAATCCTTGAATATTTGTGACCTCTATGCTCCTGCAGAGTCTTTTCACACACAAGTGATATTCATCCTGAGCTTCTCATATAATTAGGCCTCTAAGGGATTTTATCCTTCTTCATCCTCCTTCGGATGGAGAACTTGGATGCCATCCTGGCTATCCTTCACTCAAGAAACCTCTTGCTGAGTGCTTAGGGTGTTCAACAACCCTGTGAAGATCCTTCAGTGGAATCTTCTTCAATATCTGAACTCAAAGAGTTCTTTCTTCTTGTGCCTACCTACACACTGTCTCAATGCCCTCTTGGTAGAGTTGTACAGAACTCATAAGAGTTTTTGTCTTATGTGCACTCCTTGCACCTGCTCAATGCCCACTTGGCAGAGTTTTACAGAACTCACAAGAGTTTCTATCTACAATTGTGTTCTCCTCCACAACCTTGCCTCCTGAGGAAGTACCCTCTTTCGATAGAACTATTTTCGGCGGGGGTAAGCAGTGAAGGAGAAATTTCAGGGAAGATTGCCAACTTAAATTTTATGGACCATGATATCACTAATGCATAGAAATTCCTTGAGTTGTCCAGGGTGTAATATTTTCACACTAGGAGAATCCTAGGCACATGAGAAATCCTGCTAGAGCCACATGAATGGGCATTGAGGTTGGAGAAGGAAGGTATACTAAACTTGTTGGAGAATCTGCATTTCAGGTAGAGTATGGAAATTAATGCATGCGTGAAGGTGTTACTAAGATATGTTCATGTGGGGAAACTCTAGCTTGATCCCCTAGTATCTATCAATACTAGACTGATTCCGTGTATTACAGGATTTCCCAAAGCTAGTGAGGATCCAGGCCTGTTTTTCAACAAGGCGAGAGAGAGATCCCTCTCCAAGCCAATGAAAGAGAAATTATAGACACACATAGGAAAGTGGGGGATGGATGTGAAGAATATAAAAGATAAGAATGTGAGGTTTGTGACACATGTACTAGATTGCAAGCTACTGTGAAATGTCGCAAATATGAGGTACCAACTGCAGTCATTACAACCATAGAGAAATGTGTGGAAGGGGTCCAAATGAACTAGGCCACCTTCTTGGTGAACTAGATTCTACAAGATTGCACTGAGGCTAGGGAAAATGGCATGGATTTCCATTACAAATGGTTGATAATATTGATAATGTTGACCGGGTGGCAAGAACCAGGGTATTACCAGCGCATGAGCACATCAGGAAGAAATAATTTGGCTGTGAAGTATGCCAATTTATGGCACATAACAATTAAGAGAAGGAAAATTGACAATAATGCCCCATTTTTTTGTCTACTTGAAAAATATCACCTATTTAGTTGTGCACACGCTGCGCATATCAACATAAACGATAGCAACATAGAAGTATATTCCATAGTTTAGAGCAAGCATGCATCATATGTGTGTAGGCCAAGAAGGATCCAACATGCCAATCGTTTCCAACTAGTTACAAGTTGACAACAAAGGAAGTGAGATTGATAGTCCATGATTGAGAAGAGGACTAGAAGATCCCAACAGAGAGGAGAAGACAATTAGAAGAGGAGGTGTTATCGCACAAGTTGTAGGTTGGGAAAATCCTGATCGAACCACCAATTGGCGACAAATTAGAGATCACCTACCAATTATCACCTTAGGCATGTGTTCTCGTCAGTTTAGAGGTGAGATAGTCACCTCAAGGGGGGAATCCAGGTGACCCTAGGGGGAAATGAGATGGAAAATGATATGTATGGATGGAATCCCCTAAAGTTCAAGTTTCTAGATGGAAAATGGAACTTAGAGATGAGTCTAGAGGGTTTTTTAATATTTCCAATGATTTGAGTAACCTACTGAGTGTGAATACTTGCCTGAGACACAAAGAAAATCAAGTATATGATATAATATGTTAGTTGGAAAAGAAAGTTAAGATTTATTTCCCTAATTGCAGAAAAATTCAATGATATATATCAACATATAGGAGATAATAAAGGCTGCAAAATAAGTGCTAAAATTAAAATTGAATAAGCAAGAGGCAAGCTAGTGAAAGCTAGCTTAAATCAACAATGATGAAATAATACTTAAGCACAAAAGCAAGGCTGAAACAAAACTCTTACTACAGTGATATTTATTATTCTTATGGTTGTATCAAAATAATATTTATAACAAAAAAATCAACTAATGCAAATTACTTCTAACTAGCTCAAAAAGTGCGCTAGGGTTAGTAGTTTGTTAGGGAAAAGTTGTAGCCAATTCCTAGGGTTGGTTTAGGAATTATTTAGCATTAGGGAGTTAGTTTTCTGCATTCATAATGGTCGTAACTTAGTTTTGTAACAACAACAAGTTTTAGTGGATGAAAGAGGATGCCTCAATGAGGCAAGAAATCCTAAGGCTCAAGGAACAACCTCCAAGTGAGGGAACTTTAAAACTTGAAACTTTCACGTTTACCAATGTAACATTTTATTTCTCCAATGTAACGATTAGTGCCTTTAATTATTGGTTGATGGGGTCAAAATAAATATCTAGGGCCACTACCTGCTTGGGGGTATAAATCCTCTTATTCCCCAAAGCAAGTAGCCTTAGCTAGGGTTTAAAACTAAGGGGTGTTTTCCCTTATACTTCCTTAGAAAACCCTTGAAAACAAGAATTATATGCTTAAAATTATAATGGAGCTAAAGTAGGGGTGTATGCACTTATACTCCTACCTATCCTTAGAAAACAAAACCTTGAGCTTGAATTACAAATGATAACAACAAGTAAAAATCCTTACCAATCCAATAACAACAAGATAAACCATAAGATGCCAAGATAAACCACCAAAATAGAAAAAGAATGACCTCCAAGAGATAGCACTCATCATCATCAACTCCACAACAAAAGAGACCCCATATCATAGCGCAAGATGGCAAAACCCCTCAAGGGTAGCTAAAATTTCAGTCCTCTACTTCTCACAATGGGAGAGTTATGATTTAAAATGAGATCTTATGATCTCTATTTATACAAAACGTCACTCACATAGTTTTTCCACATTAGAAAGGGTAAAACATAAGATAATGGGTCCACAAACCTTATCTTACCCCTTGTAACAAAATAATGTTAAACAATTCACTTAAAATTCACTTTTACACAAAAGAAAACCCTAAAGTAAGATGACGTCCTCCCTTTAAGGGACATTTTGACACTAGGAAAAAGTCGTTGGAGTTGGAGATGCATAGTTAGGCCTCCAAAGGCCACATGTCACTCATCTAGGTCATATCCTCATGGTCAAGGTCTTCTTCTCCTCAAAACATCCATGTGTCAATGAACAACATCTTCACCACCAAACCCTATCCCTTCTAGGTGACGCCAAGCTTCTAAAAGTGATGTTTTGGCTCTCCTAGGACATCCATGATGTATTATAGGTCACGTCATCCATGATTTATTATAGGAATGCAAGCCCTTGACATCCAACTTGTGGGCTTCAATCCCCATGGAAGCCCAAGATAGGCTTGTTCCTCCAAAACTGTCCACCAACTAGGTTCTGGAAAGACAAATAAGCACACCCTCCAAGGATCTCAAGTCATAATATCATGGTGAGTAAATAAAATCAATAAATGATCCACCTAAGCATGTGCATGAAATATTACCCAGTCAAATAAGTAATTTCTCAAAGACATTATTCAAATTTCCAATCTTGGATGTGGGAGGGTTGGCGAGGTGTCTTATTGGGTAGATCGTTCCCTAGGTCAAGGATTGTTTCCCAAGTGATCCCTCTCTAAGACATGAAAAATAGATGAAGTGGTCAAGGATCTAGACTCACTAGGAACAATGTGCATGACATACAAGGGCTTGTAGTGTCTCATTCATGGGTGCCTTTGTAGAGGGTGTGTGGCAGCTTCGTTTGCAATGCATTTTTTCCAAGCTCATCCTCTTTCCATTGTTTATTTATTTCATGTTTTAAGGAATGAGTTGAAGGTCACTATCCTGGCATTGTATCTAGATAATGACAATGTCACTCACAAATACCTTGCAGAAAATGAGAAGGCTGGCTCATGATGAGATCCTCTTTCTCTCAGTTGTTCAACTGAGAGCCATACGCTGGCTTGGTGGCCAGAAGATGGTAATGTCATACCGCCAGATACCCATGATCATGATAGACCGACTCGTGATGAGACCTCCCATCCTCCAGATAACCCCCTAAGCATTCATTATCATTTAGTCTTATGGGTCCCCCTTTTCTTACAAAGAAGCATTTCATTGCTTTCTCAAGGAATCCATGGGTGAATCGTTTGGAAGGTTTTTATATAGGATTTTATATTTTGAGACAACAAAATCCCTCTGGGCCTTCAACCCCTTCTTCCCATAGAATGAGGGACAACCCCTTCTTCCCATAGAATGAGGGAAAACCCCTTCTTGGGTCAATACACCCTAAAATCCAAAGAGACGAGGAAATGAGGGGTTTTAGGTGGTGGAAAGTGGTAAGTATGGTTGGGAATGTTATGATGGATTTTCAAGGGAGTTCCTAGTATCAAACCCATTCCCGAGGAAGACCACTTACTAGGGTACAATTTCAACCAACAAGGTGAGATGAGGAAAAAGGAATAATTTCCAAGCATATGTCATGAAATATGAAGCAGTCTAAGATACAAGATACTCAAAAATCCTCAAATATTGAAATGAAACTCACCATAATATCTGAATTTTACCTCATGGAGAAAGGCTCAACATCTCTCAGAAGCCATTTGTTGTGGTGGATTCTATATGAAAATCCTGATCTCTGTGGTGGTGAGAAGGGTCTCCATCTGTGCAAGTGGATATTGTTGGTCATATAATCTCTCGACACTCCATATATGCAACCTGAGGGCCTCGAGACATGATACCCTTAGTTATCCGACAAAATGGGGATAACAGGAGGAATAAGATAAAAATGATGAAGAGCAAGATAAAAGTGCTAAGGAACAAGGCGACGACCAGGGAAATGATCAAATGAATGGAGCAGGCGATATGCTTGGCCCATCCACAACAGATCCCAATAGGAAAGAGTCAAAATGAAGGATAAGGGGAAAGAAGAAGTAGGAGGGTCATGTAATAAAACTAAGGCACACAGGGAGACCCCAATCTATACATTAACTAGCGATGGTATGGACATAATTGGCTACCAGGTAAGGGATGCCATAGAAGAAATATTGGAGGAAGCAACAAGGAAGCAAGAAGAGAAACATAAGAAAGTGCAGGATCAACTGGTAGTACTCCAACATATGTTGGAAACAATGAGCATCACCAAAGATTGTAGGGATGAGGAAGGAAAATCCATGATTCCAAGAAAGGACATAGACAATGCACAACCAGTCTTGACCCAGTTAGCAGTTGGGCATAAGATACTGCAGCTTGAAACATATGCACTGGAATTTCCAATGGATGAGTTGAAGGAACAAGTAAAGACACTAGTACATCTGAACCTAGTTGTATCACAATTTTCCATGTAGAGACTACATGATTTGTAGGTAGAACTATTATAAGAAATTCAGAATAAAGAAGAGAAAGCGCAACATGAGATCACTAGAATAATGGATGAAAGGGTCCAATTGAAACAACAATATGACGTTTCACTGCAACAAAAGAAGGAGGTTGAAGGTTGGGTCGATGAGGTAGTGAAGGGTAAAACTAAAGTTGAGGAAAGGGTCATAAAATCCCTTAAGGAGAAGGATGAAGTTGAAGCCATAGCGCATAAAACCCAAGCACCAGTCCAAAAGCTATACAAGGCAATTCCAGAAGTTTCCATAGTAGTTGAAGCTACTATGGAGGAACAAGTGGTAAATATTGGTG
The DNA here is from genome assembly GCA_000966675.3 of Picea glauca. Lineage (NCBI taxonomy): Eukaryota > Viridiplantae > Streptophyta > Pinopsida > Pinales > Pinaceae > Picea > Picea glauca. The sequence goes on along the minus strand of JZKD02S1693542.1, from coordinate 65,981 downwards.
AAGTCATTAAGGGCTTCAAAGAGCATATTTAGGAATTAAAATTCCAGAGCATGCTAGGAATGCCACCAGAAGTGCGTGAAGGCAGAGAAAGAATGGAAACAAAAACAGTTTCCAACATTAAAAGGATAAAGGGAGAATGAACAAAACTATGTGAAGAGAGTGTGTAGTTGTAGATAAAATTAATAGAAGACCCTGAGATGAAGGTAGTAGAGGCCAAGTTGAGAGAGGCACAAGAACATGCACACCAGGAAATAGAAAGGGATACTACACTTCCACTAGTGGAGCATATGTCGGCCATTTTGGATCAAAGATAGGCATATGTAGAAGAGGAAAAAATGGGGGATCAACAAAAGGTCCTTCAACAATGATTGAGACCACTGCAAGAAGAAGAAGATAGAATAATAGGGGACATGGCCAATGTGCAAGGAAAGGTCAAATATGTAGCATACGAAGTAGAGTAAAAAATCACAGGTTTTACTGCACAAGGGGCCGAGGAGATCAAAAAAATAGAGGAGATGATAATCAAAGAAGTGGACGTAGTGAAGGAAACCTCCCAAATTTTTGTTATGACATGGAAGAGAAGGAAATAAGCCTGAGTGGCTTGGGACAAGCCACAAGTGAGTGTTGGGGGCCTGTTGAACATGCACGTTTGGAATACTGTTTTGGGAAAAATCCAAAGTACAGAAGAAGTGTGCAGAAGAGGTGCAAAAAAGAGGAGAAAAGGAAAGATGAGGAAGGGCCTAGCTAAGATGCATTGAGAAGGACAATGTACAGTAGGCAAAATAAGACAGAGAATAAAGAAAAGTGAAGAATAAAGAAGAATATAGCAGTCGAAGAAAGCAGATGAAAAGGGAAGATGAGAACTCAACATTCTAAATATGGAAGGACACACAAAAGAAGCATGCAGATGGAAAAACAGAAGAAAGTAGATGAACATCCAGTTAAATTTATTCTACATGCAATGTAATCGGTTTTGGGGGTGAACCAAGTACTATTTTAAGCCCTAATTTTTAAGTATAAATATGTAATGGGTTGGGAGATTAGGGATTCTATGGTGTTCGATATTGAGGCATCTGTCGGGTTATGGTTTGTTGAAGTCTATTTGGTTTTTGTTATGAGTCTGTAACAGAGAGGAATCCATGTCTCAATGTAAGGGATGATTCAGAGAGAGAGATTCTTACACTGCATAGTGGCTAGGCTAGGAAAAGAGAAAGATATCCATAATACACCTATGTAAGCGAAGTTTGCAAGCCTAAAGCATTGAATGAAATCATAATAAATAAGCCAGTCATTGTGGACATAGCCCAAAGTTGGGTGAACCACATTAAGTCCTGTGTCATGTGTATTTTATGTGATTTCTGATGGAATTCTGTTTGGATGCATAGTAGATTATTTTTATCTTATGTTTCATCATGGTGCAACATTCATAACTGTTAAAACAATGAGTTTATGGAATATCTTGGTAATCTGAATCTGATTCACTAAGTTAGTAATACAAAACAAGGATTGAGTTATGCACACAAACATAATAAGAAATAATGGACTGAATGATTTCCTCCCGTTCCCTTACTATTGCATAAGTATGGTTCTCACAATCCCAATAGATAACTCGGGTGAGACTTCATCTGTGCAAGTAGGTGATATTGAAAGGGATGATGTCTGGTGGGTTTTTTTTCTCATAGATAAATCGAACCTATGGTCTTAAAAAATGTGCAGAGTGCCAAGATCCATCATAGAAAACCCGTCATGAAGAATTCCCTTGACTGCAATAATTACTGAAACCGAGATGTTGGTGATCAAAATATCATCCACATACAGGACTAGGATCATAAGTGAGTTAGTGGTCCTCAACATGTACACATTGGAATTGAATTTTCATTTGAAAAAATTATTGGAGAGCAAGTAGGAGTCCATCTTTGCATACCATGCTCTAAGTTCCTTCTTAAGTCCATATAGGGAATTTTTGAGATGGCACACTAAAGTTTAATTCTGTATGAATCCATGTTGATGATCCATATAAATATCCTATAAGAATCCCCATGAATAAAATCATTCTTGATGTCCATATGATGTGCTTCCCATCCCTTGGCTTCTCCAATGGAAAGGACCAATCTGATAGAATCCAACTTTTATACTAAATAAAACATGTCATCATAGTCGATCCCATGGATATGATGAAATCCCTTGGAAACCGATATTTCCTTATGTCTACTCACCTATATTTCCTCTTCCTTTTTGGTCCTATAGATCCATATGCATATGAAAATATTATTTTCTAAAGGAAAAGGAACCATATCCCAAGTTTGGTTCTTGAGGAGAGAGTTGTATTCCTCTTACATGGCTGCTTCCCAGAAGGGGTTCCATGCAACCTCTCTGTAGGTATACGGGTTTGGAGACTAAACCATAATATAATACAATGCCATCATGGGTTTAGTGGTAGTGAGTACATGAGGAGGATCCTCAAACTGAGATCTGGTCCTTCTTGGATATAATATATCCCCAACAAGGACTCCTGCATCCTTAAGTGTGGACTGCGCCCAATTGGGAATCTTATCTGGCTCCTGATATGAATATACTGACTTTGCATATGAATGCTTTGATTTTTTATTTGTATCGTTTTTATCCTCCGGTTTTGTATCAGAACTTAGATTTGTGGTATGATCCAAATGTGTGGACTCATCATCCACAATTGGTGGAAGTAAAAAATCCTATGCATGTGGATCATGTGAATCATGTGAGGGACATTCCTCAAACTGGACACTGTGCTCAATGATGAGCTGGTTTGTATAGGGATTAAGTAATCTATATCCTTTCAGACCATCAAGATAACCAAAAAAGATACATGGGTGGCTCTGTGGATCTAATGCTTTCCTCTTCTCAGATGGAATGCATTTCCATTTACGTAATACAAAGATATGTAAGTGGGTGACTTCTAGTTTGTTTATTCTCCAAGCCCCGAAAGGAGTCCTTTCCTTAACATATTTTTGAGGATATCTATTTTGAATGTGATTGGAACAGTTAAGGGCCTCAACCCAAATCTTGGGAGGACGTTTCTTTTCATGTATCATGCAACTGTCCATCTCTATGAGAGATTTGTTTTTAATCTCAACAAGCCCATTCTGCTGTAGAGTATATGTTATCTATTTTTTCCCAGCCTCAAGACAAATATTTTGAACATTGATATTTACATGATCCCCCCCATTATATGTACAAAGGGTTTTTATCTTTCTCCCTAATTGAGTCTCAACAAGTGATTTGAAATCTTTGATATGGTCAAACACCTTAGACTTCTGTTTGAGAAAAAGTTCCCAAGTATAATGTGAGTAATTATCCAAAAATCTAGGAACATACCTTGCCTTGTTGATGGATGGATGTGGGAATGGACCCATGAGATCACTGTGAATCAGATCTAATGAAGAGGAGGCCTTGTGATATTTCCCCTTCTCAAACTTCTCTTGAGGATGCTTTCCAAGGACACATCCTTCATAAACCCCTTCAGAAAAGTGGATAGCAAGTAACCCGATGACCATTGCCTTCTTTCTAAGTTGTTGCATCTACTTGAAGTTCAGGAGACCAAACCTCTTGTGGAATAGTATAATACTGTCATAAACATGCATAAGTAATACAGAGGAATCAGGTTCAATAAACTTAGTGAAATTGTATAACCAATATTGATGATTTACCTCCCTGACAACAATCTTGGAATTGTCTTGCATGTCGAATATGGACACAAATTTTGGTGTGAACTCCACCTTTTTCCCTAAGCCTGAGTGTGTAATATGATACACCGAGAGTAGATTCATGGAAATTTGAGGAACATGCATGAAATTCTCAAAGCTTCCATGATCTAGTTCCACTCTCCCTTTTCCAGTGACCTTGACTAGAGAGTCATCCCCCATGAGGATAGGAGGCCCTATGCACGCCATTACATAAGATAGAATATCCTTTATGGTTTCCATGTGATGGGAATAACCTGAATCTACAATACATGCGTAAAGAGAAGAATGAATAGATCCTAATGCATGAATATTAATTTTCTTAGGGGATTGATATTCTGACTTCTTCCTGGTAGCCTCAAGAATGAAGTCCCTGAGATTTTTCTTCTGAAGTATTTGCACCATAATATCTATTTTCTCCTCTGTGCATGCAGATTCTAGATGGTTCCCATGATTGCAGTAACCACACTTGTTCTCTTTCTTTCTTTTTCCACATTTGGAACCTGAGGAATCATTGAAGGGTTTGGAGTACCCTTCCTTCTTTGGATTTTCATGTTCCTTTCCTTTTCCTTTTGGTTTGGATTTAGTATTTTGAGAGATTATGCCATCAAGCACAATAAGTGCATGTGCCTTGGGGCCTTTGATTATGCCCATCTAAATGAGCTTATACTACTCTTGTGTAAAAGCCTCAATGAAATTTGACAATGAAAACATGGTCTAGGTTGGTCTTGCAGTGAATCTATTAGAATGAAATGTGGAGATGAATTCACTATATTATGGTCCAAGTTTTTCCATGATAGTAAGTACCAATTGTTTTTTCTTATTTGTATTTGTCGATACCATAGTCTGCCAATTCACAAAGGACATATTTAAATTTGGTGAAGAAATCTTAGACATTGTCAAATTTATTTGGATCCAAGGAGTTCAATTCTACTTTGAGAAAATGGACCCTCATTTCATCCTGATTTCCAAAAAGACCAGCCAAGGTGGTCCATATCTCATTTTTAGTTTTGCATGCATCGATGTGAAAGCATAGGTCAGGAGAAATAGACATGCATAGGATACCGTGAGCCTCATCCATATGGTTGAAGAACTTGGATTTTTCCACTGTTGTGGTGGGTTCTTCTTATGTGTCCATGTCTATTTGATACAAGCCTCTACCACTAAGATGGTGTATAATTCTTGGCTTCCATTAGAAGTAGTTATATGGCATTTTAATTGCAGATGCGGGAAATTACATATTTCTTGCTACTTTATTTCATATTCGGTACCCGCAAAAGAGTGTTGGTGACAATCCTTTCTAGCATCTTGTGGGTTCTAATACCATGTAGAATTTATAATATACCCACACAAAATATCTACCTAACAATGAATCATACACAAATTTCAATGGTGAATGAAGAAAGAAGACAAAAATAGAGAAAAGAATGACATAATTTATATTATCTAAGTAAGAGAATGTTACAATTCAAGTGATATACTCTGTATGAAACAAATAACTCACCATATTAGCCAAGATAATGTGAAGTAGGAGTGTTCTAGAGAGATGTGACACACATTGGCAGTCATTGGAGTTAACTTCCACCTAGTCCTAGTTAACTAGCTATGCAGTCGTCAGTTAACTAGATAAAACAGAGTGAAACGAGGAGGAGATCACTCACACATGTGAAATTCACTTTACTGGTGATGATCCCAATGAAAGTGCACATTCATGGTGATGATTCTAAGGTTAGAATGAAACACTTGGTGATAAATCCAAGGTTGACATGTAGCACTTCACTCAAATAGTCTAATTGAAAGGTAATTGTGGATTGATTGGAGGGTATGTGGCACCCTTTTCTAGGGGAGAATATCCTCAATGAGGGGAGAGTATCTCAAACTAAGGGATCCTCAACATATCCAAATAAACTTAGGAAAATAAAATGAAAGGAAAATCCTAGGTGTGTATAATATCTCCTACATTGTATCCCTAACAAAATCTACCCAATATGGTACTGAAGGTGTTTTTCACTCACTAAGATAACTCTACCCAGGAGATCAAATTTTTTGAGCCACCTATATTCTTCCTCTGTCAACAATTATACCCAACTCTATCTTTTGTTGGAATTGTTTCCAATCTCCAGGACTCTTATTTTCCTAATTTGATCACCCATGAAATTTGGATTCTAATAGCTTTCATTGCTCTTCTCTCACTATCACAACCTTTCCAACTATGGAATTCCACAACTTCTACTTCTTATTTTTCTACTACCTTCGAAAAACACATACATTTTCTTTACTAGATTTGACTACAAAATGTAAGACCCATTTACCTACAAGATCTACTCCAAGATCTTATCCTCCAAACACTTCTATGCCCACACATATTATTTAGGATCTCTATTTTGGACATGTTCTAGTCACTCATAAAAATTTAAAGAATTTCTTCTTTCCTTAATGTTCACAGGATTATCCCACTCTAATACCCAAAACAATGCAACCAATCTAGACTCAACCCTCTAATCCCTTCACTAAACTACTTCAATTCATTGGCCACTGGTCTATCGATGCCATACTCCATCTGCACAATACTTCCATCAAATACTTCCTTATTTCCATTTGCAAAATACTTCCCTGTAATTCATTGGTGGTCATTTTTAATGTTTCTATCCGCTCCACAAAACTAGAAATAACATCAAAAGTATGATCATAGATAGGAGCTTCTTTTGGCTTATGATCAATCTTGGCCCTGAGGTGGTTCAATACATTTGGTTTCCATGAGATATTTGAATTCTCATCAATATCCTTGGAGTTTATCTTGGCAACGACGAGATTTGTAGGCTTAGAAGAATGGAGGAAGAAGCTAAAACTTCCTTGGAAGGAATTCAGGTAATACATCAAGATGGTGTCTACAGTTGGTTGATGAGTTCGAGGAATATCCTTCACAATATTGTCAAGTATTTTGTCAAATTCATCAATGCTTTCATTTTCCTTTATCTTAATTGTTAGGATATTTAGACACTTAGGATTTAGTAAGATATACTTGGTCTATTGTGTCGTTAGGTAAAAGTGTGTTTTCTAGTGTGTTTCTTTAGTATGCATTAGTATGCATTTGTAGTTAGGAAATCCGATGGTCACGATATGTTCCCAACATAGAGTGATCTGACGGTTCATACTCTCCTTGATCTTAACGGCCATTGATCCATGATCTCTGTTTAAATAGAATGGAGGGTCATTTTCCGATGATCGATTGTGAGAAACTCTCTTGTAAAATCTCTCTGTAATATTTTTCTTTGCATTAATAAACTGCTCCAAGTGGTTGCGTTGGTTGGGGCTGTGGATATTTCCCCGTAGGGGTTTTACCACATGAAAACATCGGAGTGTTGATCTTTGATTTGGTTATGTGAGTGGTTACTAAAGGTGTTCGTCCTCTGTTGGAATACCTGTGTTGTTGAACATGGTATCAGAGCATGTTTGAAGACCCACTCCTGTTGTAGATCGAGATCATGAAACTGAGTTGCCTCATATCCTTTTTATGTCATTTCCGTACATTTCTGGGCTAAGAGGATTGTTCCATTGAGTCCAGAGTGCTTTTTTCAGTCAAGAACACTTTTCGTTTCACCCGAAAAGGTTTCCGTTTTCCCAAGATACGACCATTACAGTTAGATCCAGAGGTATATAGCTTGAATACACATTTTTTTTTAAATTTTTGCAGAGTAGTATTTTGGTTTTATATCGGTTTTGTTTTATTTATTTTTGGGTTGCTACTCTTTTATATATGCGTATGATATTTGCCCCATGTCTATGCAATCTCTAAAAATCATAAACAGATAGGAAAAGGTGCATCTTCTGGGTAATCTAACCGAGATCTAACTCTTGTTGTCATCGAGAAGCAAAAAAAAATTCTTGTGTGAAAAGAGTTTTTTTAACACGCTCTCCAAGGTCGTCTTCAACAACAACAACAACAATCCTCCTTCTGAACATTACAATATGTTTTTCTAGATCATTTGGTTAAAAGTTGCCTTATTAAGTAAGAGGTGTTGAGTTCAAGTCTCTCTTTTGTTACCTTTTTTGAAAAAGTTCATGCTTAAATTGTAAAGTGTATTTCACTTAAATTATAAAAATGAATCACTATAAGTAGCTTTAATATTTTATTTCAGAGTTATTTATTTTGCATGCAACTTTTCTGTTATAAAGTAACTTCATTGTAAAAGTGATCCCCACTTCTCTTTATAAAAGTGGGTCACTTCATAAAACAACTTACACAATCACGTGGTCATTTGGTTACCGATTGTGCATTTTTTAAAAAGGGCATATCGGAAGTCCGTTTTCAGTGCCGTTTTTTTAAAAACGCATAAATTTTCGAGCTATTTCCATCCAAATCATCAGTTTCAGTTTTAAATCCACATTATCTGCATATTTAATATGGATTCTACAAGTACTTTCTTGCTTACCAACAACAACTACTTCCAATGGAAATCTCATATGGAAGATTTATTAAGAAGTAAAGGCTTGTACCAGATTACCTTGGGAAAGGAAAAAGCACCCACTGATGTTGATAAGAAATCCAAGTGGGATAATAGGAATGACAAAGCACGTGGACTAATCATAATTTCCATCTCTCCTGATTTAAGGTACCACCTTCAAGATATTGATGACCCCAAAGAAGCT
>JZKD02S1693542.1:41426-57565 GCA_000966675.3 Picea glauca | reverse complement strand
GAGTCCAAATGATTTTTCTTGCCTTGGAGACTATCTATCTAGGTTTAAAACACTCATAATTTTATGTGAAGAATGTAAGATAAAGATGGAGGAAGAGTGTTGCATCTATCTTATTATTTCTAAGCTACGTAGTGCATATTATGTGTTTGTATCTACCTTTTATGCCATGAGAGAGGCTCTAGGGGAAGAAGCTTATGAAAAACCCACTCTTGAGTCCTTTTGTCCTTCTTTGATTCGAGAGGAAGATAATCTTGTACAATTTGGAGTGATCAACACTGCAGGTCCCTCCAACAAAGCCTTAGTTGCCCAATAGAAAGATAAACCCAAGTATCCCAAGAAGCAACATCCTTGCTACAACAAAAAACAACATAAGGGTCCCAAACCTACTCAAACAACTTCAGCTCCTACTAGTGACAAAGGAGAAAAATATAAAAGTAAGAATACTAACAGACATTGAAACTTTTGTGATGAAGATGGTCATGATGAGTCCAAATGTTTCAAGAAGATGGCAACTTTAGAAGCAACAATGAAGAAGCACAACATCAGTATTGATTCTACTTCTTCTTCTCACGGACATGCACTTCCTACTTCTAGTTTCTCCTTCAATTCAAATTCTACTACTACTTGTTCTTTTGATGAGTGGCTTATTGATTCAGGAGCATCTTATCATATGGCTAAGGATAAAGCCATATTTTCTGCTATAAATGAATGTAACACCAAGAAAATATTTTTTGGTGATGATAGATCTCTTAGTGTTGTAGGATCTAGAACAGTTAAAGTAGATAATGGTCATTTAAATGATGTATTATGTGTTCCAAGTCTTTCTTGTAACCTTCTATCAGTATATCAAATCACTCATTTAGGTGAAGGTAAAACCATCAAGTTTTCACCTCACCAAGTTGTAATCAAGGATCTAAAAGATCCTAAGCATGTTCTTGCAACTGGAATTGCTGATGATATTACCAGGTTGTACAAGTTTGGCAAATTTGGGTCATCAACTTTTTCATTAGTTTTTGTTGCTCATAGCGACGACTTGAGCAAACTTTGGCATGAGCGGTTTGGTCATCTAAAATATTGCTCATTGCAACAACTATATAATCAACATATGATGATTGGTCTTCCTCTTGTTTCATGCAGAGATGGTGTTTGTGTTGGTTGTGTTCTCGACAAACATCATCGGGACAGTTTTGACAAACGTGCCTCTTGGCATGCCTCAGGTCCTTTGCAACTTTTTCACAGTGATTTGTGTGGTCCACTTTCTTCTCCTTCTTTTTCTAGGTGCAAGTATTTATTAACTTTCATTGTTGACTTTTCCAGACGTACTTGGGTTTACTTCTTAAAACTCAAGAGTGAAGTTTTTGACAAGTTTTTGGCCTACAGGGCCCTTGTAGAAAATAAATCTAGACATCAAATTTAATGGTTAAGAACAAATAATGGAGGTGAATATGTGAACAGTAATTTTACAAGCTACTGCACTACATAGGGAATCCAAATGCAACACACGGTTCCATATATACCACAACAAAATGGTGTTGCTGAGAGAAAGAACCACACATTAAAAGAAATGGCTAATTGTATGATCCAATCTAAGGGATTAAGTCTAAAGTATTGGGTGGAAGCCATCAACTGTGAAAATTACATAGTAAATCGCACTCCCACAAAGGCTCTTAAAAATATAACACCGGAAGAAGATTGGACTAAAATTAAACCAAATGTAAGTCACTTTCGTGTATTTGGCAGTTTAGGATGGGCTCACATTCCTGATGAGAAAAGGAAAGCATTGCAGCTTAAAAGTGAGAAGTGTATATTTGTTGGTTATTCTGAAGATGTCAAAGGTTACATACTTCTTCAATCACATTGTAATGAAATTATTATTAGAAGAGATGTTAAATTTGATGAAAATATCTTGGCCTGCAAGCCTAATTCGACGATTGTGCCTTCCTCGGCCTACGAGCCATATTCAGTGTTTGTGCATTCTTATGATTTGGTTTCTTATTCAGATGATGATAGTGAGGATGAAAATCCACCTCCGCCTTCTCACCCTCCTTCAGATGAGTCCTTTGAACCTGAACCAACACCAACTCCATCACTTCCTAGATGGGTCCATTCAACACGAGAAGCAGCTGGTGATCTTGTCGGTGATCCTTCAGATCAGTGTCGGACACGTTCACAATTCCAGTGAGCCTCTTCTCTTTTGGCTCAAGTTTCAGAAACTCATGATCCAGAGACATTTGCAAATGATTTAGGTCATCCAGATTGGGATACAACAATGAATGAAGAGTATCGTTCTTTAATGGCAAACGATACTTGGGATCTTGTACCTCTTCCAAAAGGAAGAAAACTTGTTAGATGTAAATGGATCTACAGAACTAAGTATTCATCATATGTAAGTGTTGAAATACACAAGGCTCGGTTAGTTGCCAAAGGATTTTCCCAAGTTGAAGGAATTGACTATAATGAAACCTTTTCCCCTGTAGAAAAAATGAATTCCATCCACCTTTTTCTTGCCCTTGTTGCCTCACATAAATGGGAGGTCCATTAGATGGATGTTAAATATGCCTTCTTGCACAGAGATTTGCAAGAATAAATCTACATTGAACAACCTCCTGGCTATGTCCAGAATGACTCTAGCCTTGTTTGTCACCTCAAGAAATCTCTTTATGGTCTCAAGCAAGCTCTCCGAGCTTGGTATGCCAAAATGGATAGTTTTCTTATTACCACTATATTCTATAGATTCCATTGTGATCCTAATGTATGTACCAAGAAAGTACATCTCATAATCCTTGTCCTTTATGTTGATGACCTTATCCTTACTGGTAGTGACTCAAAAACTTTAAACCATGTGAAAACCAGCCTTAAGAAGAAATTTGAAATGACAGACTTAGGGATTTTGCACTATTTCCTTGGCCTCCAAGTTTTACAAACCAATGAAGGAATTTTTCTTTCCCAATATAAGTATGCTTGTGACCTTCTTCGTCGATTTCACATGGATGATTGTAAACCAACCCCTTCTCCCTTCCTGTCCAAAGTCAAGCTTTCTGCCACCTGTACTTCTCCTGAAGTTGATTCCACCCTGTACCGTCAGTTAGTTGGTAGCCTCTTATACTTGACTCATAACCGTCCTGATAAACACCCCATGAAAGCCATTGGAAAGCAGCTAAAAGGATACTTCACTATGTTCATGGTACAATTCAGTTCGAGATACATTACAGTTCAGGGGGGACTCCTTTATTGGTTGGTTTCACTGATTCAGATTGGGCCAGCGACCCTGATGATTGAAAGTCTACTAAATGTTATGTTTTCAGCCTTGGTTTAGGACCTGTCACTTGGGCTTGTAAGAAACAATAGGCTATTTCACTTTCTTCAGTAGAAGCAGAGTACCGAGCAACGATAAATGCAAGTCAGGAAGCCCTATGGCTTCGACAGATCCTTTCAGAGTTTGGATTCCAGCACCAACATCCAACCAACCTTTGGTGTGATAATCAGAGTGCCATCAATCTCACCAAAGACCCAGTTCAACATCAGCATAGAAAACACATCAATCTACACATGCACTTCATCAGAAAGCTCATTCATGATCAAGTTATTGAAGTTCTTTTTTTCCCTACAGAAGATCAAGTTGCATACATTTTCACAAAGTCTCTTACAAAAGCGAAGTTTTCCAAACTTTGATCTACGTTAGGAGTTTAGGAAGTTGTCATTAAGGGGGGATATGCTCTAATGCCTACTTCCTTATCCTATTATGTCACTATTGTAAATCCTTTAATCCTATCCCAAGTTGTTCTTAAGGGGGGATGTTAGGATATTTAGACACTTAGGAGTTAGTAATATCTACTTGGTCTATTGTGTCATTAGGTAAAAGTGTGATTTCTAGTGTGTTTCTTTAGTATGCATTAGTATGCATTTGTAGTTAGGAAATCCGATGGTCATGATATGTTCCTGACATAGAGTGATCTGACGGTTCATACTCTCCTCGATCTTAACGACCATTGATTCGTAGCTTAACACCCAATTGGTCCATGATATCTATTTAAAGATCATGGAGGGTCATTTGTCGATGATCGATTGTGAGAACTCTCTTGTAAAATCTCTCTGTAATCTTTTTCTTTGCATTAATAAACTTCTCCAAGTGGTCGCGTTGGCTGGGGCCATGGATGTTTCCCCGTAGGGGTTTTACCACATGAAAACATCGGTGTGTTGATCTTTGATATGGTTATGTGAGTGGTTACTAAAGGTGTTCATCCTCTGTTGGAATACTTGTGTTGTCGAACATTAATGTTAGTTAAAGAACTCAAAAGAAGACGAACATCTTTTGTTTCCAACCATTTATCAAAGAAAACCTTCTGGCATGATTGAAAAGAATTTATGTTATTATCAAGTAATGATAAAAACCACTTCCTAACATCATTTTTTAATGACAGAGAAAATTGTTTGTATAAAACATCCAAATGAAAAATTCCCAGAGTGGTGATATGTTACATGAACGCATACAAATGCTCTCTTGTCAGGAAATGAGAGACACTTCAACACTAATCCTATCAGAAGAGAAGAATAATTTCATAAGGAATGTAAATGACACAACAATCACACAATACATACATATTTTACCCTGGAAACCCTGTTGGCCCTTGGGTATGGAAGTAAGCGAAGATTAATGTAGAAAGGAAGGAATGCGAACTATGCGAAAGACAGAGTGACTGTTACTGGGTCGAAGTGAACTGAAGAGCAACAAATACAGAGCGAAGTAAGACAAAGCAATCCGTTGGATGAGGAGATTGAAAATGATAGATCAGCAAGGAAGACAGATCGTGGACAACTCAACAGAAGGAAAAATCCATCGTTGGTTGCTTTGGAGAAATGCGCGAGAAGGAAGGAAAGACATGTTGGTGAAGCCCTGAAAATGCGGGTCAAGTTGACCTAGGGTTTTCGTATCTAGGGTTTTGACACTTAGGTATCAGCCTAAGACAGTCAATGAGTGATTGTAATGTATAAATAAGAACCTAGATGAGGGAATATGGTTCTTCCTTAGTTTTTTGTTTTCTTATGTAATGATAAGAGATTTCTATTGAGAGAGAACTATTGTATTGTAAGATATTCAGCTGGGTGCGAAGATCAACCCTGCAACTGGGTGCATAGGGAGGGGAGAGACAGAGAGGATAAGAAATAAGATATGATAACTAAGAGCATATATAAGAACTGCATGCTTCATCCTAATATATTATAAAGCACAGTTATGTGGGCGTATCCCTAGAGAGAGGGTGAACCATGTATATCTTGTGTTGTGTGTGATTGGTGATACGTTCTTTACATTTGATATACTGTTATTGTTTTACTGTGTTATATCTGACAGATAGTTGTGCGGAGTAGATCTAAGCTAGGATTTGATATATAGATGCTCTGTTGTTCTTGTAATAGATCCACTTGGTATTCCCTTTGGTTGTAGACATATCTGTCCTGCAACCCCCCCATAGCTACTTCGAGTGAGACTACATCTGCCTCATAGGTGTTTCTGAAAGGGCCAATAGTTAGGGCTTGTTGGTGCGCTCTTGGAGCTTGAACCCTGGGTATGCCCCTATGCCAACAAATGGTTCCATTGCCAGGACAAGAATCTTCTTAAGGGAATGTCAAGGTGGTTTCCATCAAAGACAGAGATTCAAACGTGGATAAAGGATAAAGAAAAGGACTTCGTTGAAGCCTAGAACAAGAACCCTAATCTTAGTACAGAGGATTGGTTAGGAATATATATATTTACCGATATACATGAGATTTTTTTTGGAGGAATTGATTAGGAGATAGACGAGTGGTTAGCTAGGTTAGCAGATACCCAGTTTGAGATCAGGTCTAGACCTCCTGTGGTTTGGATGTCAGCGCTGATCAAGAAGGTCAAGAGATTCGATAACATCGTGTGACGAGAAATAGATCATTGGTTTGATAGCACCATTGGAGGGTACATCACTGAGTTTTCTATTGACAGAGTAGAGTCATATAGCTAAGTCGAGAGATATTTCTTCAAGGGAATTAGAGGAAATTTTTTACACTTTTTAAAGTTGAAAATCAAGATGCTATTGCATGAGAAGAACATCTTGAAGATATAGTAGTTGGTCGAATTGGAAAAGGCTAATGTTCAAGAAATAAGACAACGACAGTGACACGGAGGCTGGATATACGCGTAGTGGGAGAGCATTCATAGAAGTTCCTCTTGCGAACCTATTTAAGAATAACTACGAGGATGAGGGTTTCTATAGTGGAGAAGAGGCAGATCTAACGAACGAAGAGAATTCAGAACTCGCTAGGGCAGAGGAAGGGAAAGATGAAGAAACTCACCAGGAAGAGCTAGAATCTTCATAAACTGTGTCGATTGTTGAAGTAAGTACTATTATTCCTCCCCTTGACTCAACAACATTAAGCAATCAGAGTAATCAGAGTCACCAGAGCATTTAGAGAACTATCACTAGTATCCCACCACATACTCAGCTAGGAAACCTGGGAAGATCTATTACAGATGAGATGAGGTTACCCACCTTTAGAGGATATAGATTTGAAGACCCTGATCAACACTGGTTTCTCTATGAAGCTATGCGGAGTATTAAGAATAGCAGTGATGAGGTTGTCAAACGAGCTCAGTTTAGTACTACCCTAAGAGATTGCGCACTGAGCTGGTAGATGAAATTTTTCCAAGGAGCTGCACCTAAATCATTGAATGCCATTAAGACTACACTAATTGTCGAATTCAAGAAACCTAATTCAGAATCGTAGTGCATTACAAAAATAAAATAAATCAAGCATAAAATAGCTGAACCTGTGTGGGAGTTTGATCAAAGATTTAAGACCTTGACAGGCCATTTGAGTTTTCAAATCCCAGATGAGCAAAACAAGGAATGGTTCATTTCTTCTCTCTTACCACACATCAGAGTTTCGATGATGCAACGGAATATTGTTTCGCAGGCTGAGGTGCTGGAGATCGCCATGAAGCTAGAATAAACCCCTATGGGGGAATCTAGCTCAGGTATGAGTCAAATCTTGAGTCATCTAACTAGTTTGTCTCTACAGTTCAAAGGTATGAAGAAAAAAAAGGGAAAATATAAAAGAGAAGACATCTGGTGTACTAGATGCAAATCAAAAGTCCATGACAAGGAACACCATCCCCTATTTCATGAATACGTGGCCTCTGGAGCTCTGAGTCCTTTGAAGCAAGTCACCATACCCTGGTGCAAGGTATGTAGAAATAGACACTGCCCTGGTGAGTGATATTACATGCAAAAATATGTTCAGACACCCACAAATCTGTATTGCACATTGTGTAAGTCTGTGGGGCATGATGATCGGTATTTTAGGTCTTGTGACCTCCTGCATGAAAGGTCAAGGAATATATACAAAATTCAATGCGAAGTACAACAAGAAGGAAACACTACGCAGTATAATTCTTCAGGAAGAGGAAACTTCAACCCTCACGGTGGATTCAAAGGCAGAGGACGAGGAGGAGGTATGGGTCAAGGTAAAGGATAGATCATCTGTTACAACTGCGTGCAACTAAGACACTTAGCAAGGGAATGTCAGAACCCTTGTACTACTTGCAGCTATTGTAGTTCATTTGAACATGTTATTGAAGATTGTCCTATACTAATAGCCAAACTTAAGGAGAGATGAGGACCTCAGCAGAACCCGTAAGTGCAACTAATATATATTGAAACTCACGGAGAGGACCCTAGAGTAGTTGTTATCACTAGAGGAGGCACTATTACAGGAGAATATAAAGTGACCCGGGGAAAGACTACAAAAGAATCATGAGTCAGGAAAGTTGTAGAGAAGACCCAAACTTTTGATGCAAATAAATAAAGACAAATGTTTAAGGAGGCAAGAAAATAATTTAGGAGAGACCAAGGTTCTTCATTAAAGACACGACCAAAAGTGAGGGAATATGGAATTCCTCTGGCATTCGATCAGTCTAATTTGCCAAAAGAAGGAAAAGAGGCAAGCAAGCTCATGTAATTCGTATACACTTGTATTAAGTTGATTTAGGATGAAAGCGTTGTACAAGAGCTACAAAATTTAATCAAATGGTATGATCTAGAAAAGATATATCCCTTACTGAATAGAGCAGTACACCAAGTCTCTAAAAGGATAAGGAAAAATAAGGAACTACACCTGAATTCTCAAATTGGAGAGTATGATATAGATTATGTGGTCCTTGACCTAGGGTTGGAGGTCAATGTCATGACGAAGCAGACATGGTCACTGATGGGAAAACCTAATTTGATCTATTCCCCTATCAATATTAGGATGGATAAAAAACAAGTTGTAATCCCCTTTGGAATATTGGAACATGTCCCTGTGGACATCGACAGAGTAAGGATGTTTGCAGACTTCGAGGTGATTGAGATAGTTGATGATAGTTGTCCTTACCCTGCACTATTAAGAATTGATTAGGCCTTCAATAATTCCACTGTGGTTGATTTCAAGAAAATATGAATGACATTTGAAGGATATGGCCTTAGGGTCATTGCACCTTTAGATCCCGATGAAGGTCAACGATACACGAAACCCATCAGAGAAGAAGACCATGCATATGAACTAGAAAACATATACAAATTAACAACCAAACAACAAGATTACATTAATCCTATGGTGGATGGGAACCTAAGCTAGAGAAGTGGCAATGCGTGTTCATCAGATTTAGAAGAAGCACTGGAGAATTGACAGAACAAAATGTATGAAGTATCTACAAGGAGATGTGCTATATTAACTAGATAAGTTCATTGGATCGACACAACAGTAAGTAACTTACCCACCTTTGATGGTCTAAATCATTTAGAAGCATTCATGTTGGACTTTGAAGAAATTGCACCACTACCACAAATATTGTTGGAAATGGATGAGGCCTTGAAATCAACTCCAACGAGATGGTGGGGGACACACAAAAAAAATATTACAGACTAGGTACAATGTCGCACTTTGATGACAACGTGATTTTCAGAGCAAGTAGAAAGATGCGAAGTTAGGTACACAGGTCGAAGCTGTCTGAAGGACCATATGCGAAGTTGCGAGGAATCCTAGAGCAACATTCCTCAAGAATAGTGGGTAAACAAATTCATTAACACACTGGACACAACTCCCATCGACTGGTATCTTCAAGCAGAACAATTCCACATCATTGCAGATTGGGAAGGTATGACCCAGAACTTTGTAACTACCTTTTTGTTTGAAAGCCAATATCCTACAATAGATCAAGCATTATAGGTTGTAAGACAAAAAGTGTTCGAGGAGGCACCTAGCCTCCCTTTGGAGAAAGAAGAGGATGAATGGACTATGCCTCTTCAGAAGTTGCAAGGATGTTACAATATCAATGCTTCTGAAGACGATGATCCTAGGAATGTGAACATCACATAAACAGAAGGCCAAAGAGATGTAGAAGGACTAGGAGTCGAACTACCATTTTTTGGACAGCCAATAAAATAAAAAAAAATCAACATTGGAACGGAACATACACCAAAGCTTGCAAATGTTGGAGATTATTGGGATGCTACCACTATTGACAAGATCATAGAATTACTGCATGAATATCAAGAATTGTTTCCAACCAAGTTCACTGATATGAAGGGCATTAAAGGTCCCATGGGAGAGATGAGGATTCCTTTGAAACCAGATGCAAGGCCAGTCAAACATAGACCCTATAGATTGAACCCTAAATATAAGGAGAAAGTGAAGATCGAGCTTGACATAATGATGGAAGCATGAATCATAGAACCTGTTGAAGAATCCTAATGGATTAGCCCTATGGTGGTACAAGATAAGAAGACAGGAGAAATAAGAATATGTGTATATCTTAAGAAGCTGAGTGATGCCTGTTCGCATGACCCATTACGTACACTGTTCACTGATGAAGTGTTAGACAATGTAGGAGGACAGGAGGTATATTCTTTTACAGATGGATTTTCAGGATACCATCAGATCTGGATTTCCAAGGAATATCGCCATAAGACCACATTTGCAACAGAATGGGGATCCTAATAGTATACAGTGATTCCATTTGGACTGAAGAATGCACCAACCATCTTTTCCAGGGTGGTGGTTGAAGCATTTAAGGAGTTTTTACATAAATTCCTGGAAGCATACTTTGATGATTGGACTGTTTTCAACATTTTGAAAAATCATATTGAATGTTTAAGACCAATGTTGGATAAGTGTAGGCAATGGTAGATTGCCTTAAACCTGAAGAAGTGCATCTTATTTTCACCCTTCAGAGTGATGCTGGGCCATATTGTGTGTAAGCAGGGATTGCTGGTAGATCCATCCAAGATCACCATTATATTCGATCTACCCCCTCCTACTTTAGTCAAATAGCTACGCACTATGCAGGGACATACTGGATACTACAGGAAGTTCATTAAGGGATACAGATAGATCACAACACCCGTGTGGAAGCTTCTAAAGAAAGACTATCAGTTTCATTGGACAGAAGAATGCTAGCAGAGATTCGACACACTGAAACATAAAATGGTTACTGCGCCCATTCTGGTTTTCCCAAATTGAAGTAAGGAATTTTACGTGTATGTCGATGCATATTCTATTGCATTAGGAGTTGTGTTAGCACAACCGATAACATGAGACATCTACCACCCATTATCCTTTTCTAGAAGGAATCTATCAACAACTGATATTAATTACACCACCACTGAGAGAGAAGGGTTAGCTATGGTGTATGCATTGCAAAAGTTCCACGACTGCTTGTTGGGAGGACACTTTAAAATGTTTACTGATCACTCTGTGTTGAAATACCTAGTCAACAAGCCAGTGTTGGGGGGGAGAATATGAAGATGGTTTCTTCTATTTCAGGAATATGATTTTGAGATCATGGTTAAGCCAGGAAGAATGAACAAAGGTCCTGACCACTTGTCGAGGTTGGAACATGGAGAAGAGACTAATAGTTTGGAGAATACACTGTCAGATGCACAGTTGTTGGCCATTAGAAAAATTATGATCACTTCACAAAGATAGTCCAGTTCATGTCAATAGGAATGGCACCTAGTGAATATACAATCACCCAGAAGAAACAACTAGTAGTGCACGCTGCAGACGTTTCACTTATAGCGGGACAACTATACAATATGGGACCTGATGAGATATTGAGAAGATGTTTTATGGAGGCCGAGCAACCATTGATCCTCTTTGAAGCTCATGAAGGCATCACAGGACAACACTACGCAGAGAAAGCAACAACACAGAAGGTTCTTAGAGTTGGCCTCTGGTGGCCTACCCTACACAGAGATGTTAATGACTATTACAGAGCTTGTGATGTATTCCAAAGAGTTGGGAAACCATCCAGAAGAGATGAAATTCCTTTAGCACCACAACTAACCCTACAAGAATTTGAGAAATGGGACATTGACTTCATGGGACCTATAAACCCACCAGGGAAGCACACAGGAGAAAGGTACATAATCACCGCGATAGAGTACTTGAACAGATGGTCCAAAGTAAGAGAAGTTAAGGACTGTAGTGCAACTACAGTTGTTCGCTTCATATTTTATGACATCATAACCAGGTTTGGATGCTCGAAGATCCTTATGAGCGATCAAGGCACACATTTCATCAATAAGACTATTGAATCCTTGACTGAGGAATTTTCATTCCATCATCAGAATAGCACACCTTACCATCCACAAGCAAATGGGATAGTTGAAGCATTCAACAAGATCTTGGAGACAACGCTGACAAATATTTGCAGTGTGAACAGGGATGACTGGGATTTAAGAGTATCGGCAGTACTATGGGCCTATAGAACCACTTTCAAGAAGCTAACAATGCAGACCCATTTTAAGTTGGTTTATGGTATAGAAGCAGTTGTTCCCATGGAATATTTGGTACCAAGCTTAAGAATCATTTCCTTTACAGACGTGGATGACACTGGTGTTGTTCAAGAGAGGTTTGCATAGTTGGTCGAACTAGAAGAAGACAGATTTATTGCAGGATTTCATCAGCAGGTATAGAAGGAAAGAGAGAAGGCCTACAATGATAGACACATAAAAAGAAGGCATTTAAGCAAGGTGATTTGGTATTGGTATATGACAGTAAGTTCATGAATAATCCAGGAAAGTTCAGAACGCATTGGCTTGGGCCATATGAGGCTTCCTATGTTACAGAAGGAGGAGTTGCATAGTTGAAGACTTTGAATGGATAATGGAAGGAAGGATTGGTGAATGGGAGTCAGTTGAAATTGTATTATGACAACCAACTGACTCACAATTCTTAGTAAAAGCATGAGGAAAAGGGTCCAGGTACCAGGTGCAATTGAAAATGGGTACCAGAAATAGAAAAGACAGTTTGCACAAGGAAGTAAGGGATGAATAGAGATGAAATCACAGGCTAACCTGCACGGTCTGAAGTCAAAGTAAAACAAAAGGATTAGATCTGAAGTGCCTCGAGAAAAGTCACATGTGAGTGTTGGGGGGCTGTTGGCCCTTGGGTACATAAGTAAATATTAAGGAAGAAAGGAAGGAATGTGAATTGTGCGGAAGACATAATGACTATTACTAGGTTGAAGTGAACTGAAGAGGAGAAAATGTGGAGTGAAGTAAGAGAAAGCAAGTTGTTGGATGAGGATATAGAGGATGACAGGTCAACAAGGAAGATAGATCATGGACAACTCAACATGCAGAAAAATCCACCGTTGGTTGCTTTGGAGCACCGTGCGAAAAGGAAGGAAAGACAGGCTGGTGAAGCCCTGAAAACGTGGGTCAAGTTGACCTAGATTTTTAGACACCTAGGGTTTTGACACTTAGGTCTCAAACTAAGACAATCGATGAGTGATTGTAATGTATAAATAAGAACCTAGATGAGGGAAGAGGGTTCTTCCTTAGTTTTTTGTTCGATTATGTAATGAGAAGATATTTCTATTGAGAGAGAATTATTGTATTGTAAGATATTCAGTTGGGTGCGTAGGGAGGGGAGAGACGGAGAGGAGAAGAAAGAAGATATGCTAGCTAAGAGCACAGACAAGAATTGCATGCTTCATCTAAATATATTATAAATCACATTTCTGTGGACGTGGCCCTAGAGAGAGGGTGAACCACATATATCTTGTGTTGTGTGTGATTGATGTTGTGTTCTTTACCATTTGATATATTGCTATTGTTTTACTGTGTTATATCTGACAGATAGTTGTGCAGAATATATCTAAGCTAGGATTTGATATATATATGTTGTGTTGTTCTTGTAATAGATCCACTTGGTATTACCTTTGGTTGTAGACATCTCTGTCCTACAACCCCCCCATAGCTACTTTGGGTGAGACTGCATCTGCCTCGCAGGTGTTGTCGAAAGGGCCAATAGTTAGGGCTTGTTGGTGCACTCTTGTATCCTGAACCCTGGGTCTTCCCTTATTCCAACAAACCCTAAACCGGGAAAACCAACATTCCTTAAGAGTTCTACTCTCTTGTTGTGTTATTCAATCTATATAAAAGGTTACATGTCTAACCTTGGTCCACACCTAAGACAAAATCGACATCATACCCTCTTTCCTACACAAGAACAACCTTATAGCCAATTCGACTTACATCTACATGACTAACAACTTACGATTTACTCATGCATAATCATTTACAACCTTACAACGTGCCTCTTTATAGGTTTTACAACATGAAAAACCTAAATACTTGGCACCCAAAAACGATTACAGATCCATGCAGATCATTGGCTACAAATCCCAAGATTTTGTTACAGTTGACTCCAAGTCGGATTACCATTCAACTACCATTCATCCTTTATTTGGTCTCTAGTCGGTCATCTCATTCCCACACTTCGACCTCTTGTTGGTTGAATTTCCATCGATATCTTTGACTTCGAATTTACCCGGTCAACTATCTCGACCTTTGACTTGCTATTGATCCACCTTGACCTTCGACCATCAGTCGATTCACCTCGAATATAATTTCAATGCAAAGAATATAACAACCCAACATTCTCCCACTTGTTGTATTCTTTGCTAAAATAAGATATTCCTGAAATTTCATTCACAGACCCAAGGCAACAATGCCCATTGCCTCTCTACACCAAGAGAAATTCACAACACGCATAAACTTGGTCAACGAGTCTGCTATGTTTTCCAACGTGTTTACTTTCTCTAGTAGAACCTTATTAATTTCCATCATATCTCTTATGAAATGGTATTGTACATCAATGTTCTTAGTCTTTGAATTATAATCATGGTTCTTTGCTAGAAATATTGTGCTTTGACTGTCGCAACTTACCTTCATACCTCTCTTCTCAAACCCAATTCTTGGACACAAACTTTGAAACCATACCACTTCTTTGCTTCCGTGAGTGGCCACCATGTATTCAACTTATGTTGTTGACAAGGATACAATCACCTATCGCTTACTCATCCAGCTTATTTCTCCACCAAATATCTTGAAGACATATATGTTGGTCGACCTTTGTCGATCCAGATCTCCAACCCAGTCGATGTAAAAAAATCCATGTATATTTAATTTACCACTGTCACCTCTAGGTATTCCTTGGTAGCATATTGCATAGTCATTCGTGCCACAGAAATACTTGAATACTCTCTTAACATTTGTTTGGTTCTCCTTTCTATGTGTCGACATGTACCTTCTCAAAACTCCCACTCCATGGGAAATATCTGGTCGAGTGTATACCATTGCATACATTAGACTACCAACAACACTTGCATAGGTAACATGTGCCATGTCCTCTATTTCTTCCTGTGTCTTTGGACACTGTTCAATAATTAGCCTTGCTCCCATAGGAATTGGCACCTTCACTGGCTTGAAATCATGCATGTTGAACCACTTCAGAACTGTTTCAATATACTTCATCTGATTCAACCATATCTTTCTAGTATCTCGATCTCTCTTAATATACATTCCCAGAATGAAGTTAGATACACCGATATGCTTCATGTCAAACTTGGAGGATAGTTGCTTCTTCACCTCCTTTATTGCATCCATGTTATTTCCAATCAACATCATGTCATCGACATACAAAGCTACATATATGAAACACCCACCTTCTTCCTTGGAATATATGCAGTGATCAACTTTGCTTCTCACAAATCCAAAAATAAGGATGTCTGTGTCAAACTTCTGGTACCTTATCCTTGGTGATTTATTTAGACCATAAAGGGATCTTTTCAGTTTGAACACCAACTCTTGCTTTCCCTTTAGTACAAATCCTTCAGGATGTTTCATGTATATTTCTTCTTCCAGGTCCCCATGTAGGAACATTATCTTCACATCTATCTGGTTTATTTCTAAATCGAATGATGTATCCAAAGACATTAGTACTCTAATGGAAGTTAGTTTTTCAGCAGGGGAAAAAATCTCACCGAAGTCGACTCCCTCGACTTGGGAATAACCTTTTTCTACCAATCAAGCTTTGAAATTCTCAACGTGTCCTATGGCATTCATCCAATAATGAGTAATAAGAAATGAAAAATCACACACATACATAGTACACCAGTGTTTTACGTGGAAACCCAAAATGGGAGGAAACCACATAATGCTTTTTCTTATATGTCTTGAAGAATTACATTCATTGGAAGCACAAAATTCCTTTGTTTTCCAGCTGCAACTGGAAGGAGGCTCCAACCCCCTAGTTTCTCAGGCTACAACCCGAGGGAAGCTCCAACTCCTCAATTCTCTGGATACAACCAGAAGGAGGCTACAACCCCCTATGTTCTCCATCTACAACTGGAAGGTGGCTACAACCACCTGTCCTTGCCCCGTCCAACCACCCTGAAGTAGAAGTAGAATGATGGAACCACTGTCACACTATCACTGTGATATATACCGTTGTAAACCTATACCAATAAACTTGAACCATGCATCAACCATGCATCAACTTGTACCTCAAACTGTAATCAACATGTACCATAGGCAAGTGCATCAACCATGCACCAACCCGTACCAAACAAACTGTAATCAACCTGTACCATAAAAAAGTGCAACCAACCATGTACCAAGTATGTACAAATCGTGTGTCAACTACTCATCAACTATGAATCATAAATATGTACCAACATCATCAACTATACACCTCATGTATCTGCCAACTCATCAACTACTTGTCTCAACCATGTACCCAACTTGTACCTCAACCAAAATCCCTCATCAATTTCATCA
>JZKD02S1693542.1:9099-41365 GCA_000966675.3 Picea glauca | reverse complement strand
CTGCAAACCTTCCTTAACTTTAACAACAAGATACTAGCATTTTCATCAAACTTTTATTTAGTCTCACATGACTAGTTTTGGATTAGTCAACAACCCTAACTTGAAATAATCATAAATTTGTACCTCTAATGAATAAATATATGAAACTAATACACAATGTTCTTCAGTGTTTTTTATGCAATCCCTCCAGGTTTCACTACTTGGAACCTCTCAGGAAACGAGTTATAGCAAAAATGCCATACCTTGCTTAATTCTGGCTTATTCTAGAGAGAGACCTTGTAGAGTGTGCCCCGCACAGAATATTTGTTGAATCAATCTAAAACTGTTAAATGGAATACTACAGACTGTAATCTAACCAATACAATTGGTCTTACTAAATTTTTATTTGTTATGAATAAGTTATGACGTTTTTACCCGAAACACATGTTTTTGACTAGTTTCCGAACTAGACATAAACCCTATTTTCCACGGAGTGTAACTCCAACAATAAAATGACCCACAAACTAAATGTTTTACCAAATATACTTGGATATGTTTCCTCAATGGAATATAAATTTCACGGTCTGAATCGTTCTAGAAAAAAAATTATTGTGAAAATGGTGAGATGACCTGTAAATAACATACCTTAGAAAGCATCATCAAAAGAATTTATTATTGAATTCCGACCTTCTTTTCTTCATGTTACCTCAGAAATTTGGCTTAGATGTCCTTTGGTTACCTCAGAAATTTGGCTTAGATATCCTTTGGTTACCTCAGACACCTATAGGTATTCAATATGCTCAATTGTGTCTAAAATGAGAGAGCCTTGCCTCTTATTTATACTCTTCAAGTAGCTTCCTTAAAAACATCTTCTAGGTCACTTTGCCCACTTTCCTTATTTTAGGGTTAACCCACTTCTAATCTCTCCCTTAAATTTATTATTTAACTAATTTATTTTGTATTCACTTTGAATTATATTAAACTCATCACTTCACTTTATTATTTACCTTCTAAAATCTCTTAAATCACTTTCACTACTTTGACCTTTTGGGGCTTCTAGATGACATAAGAGGGTCCTCCAACTTCGTAAGTCCATAACTCTCTATCCGTGAGGATTTATGTGACGTTCCACATACCACCATAAATGGAATGACAAGAACTATCCATCTAGGATAGTTTCACTGAAAAATTCACTATCCTTCATCTCATTATTCCACAATTAAGCATGGGTTCTCTCACTCTGCAAAGCATCTTCCCGTGAGGGATTTTACCATAAGGGGACCACTTTGGAGTTCATCCATATTTACTTCTTATCAACCATGAAAAAACAATAATGATTCATATTTACATCAAAAAAACTTGGGTCCATTACCCAAACCTTTGTGCTATTGGGATTTCTTCAAGGGTTGACATCAATGACAACCAACCTTAATCAACAATATCCCCCTTTGGCATTGATGGCAACAATCTGATGCAATACTGAAATCATATCACTCATGCTCCCCCCGGAAACATGCATCTATCCTCTGCATCTGATAAATATGATCCCCTTGGAATCATGCCTCTGTCCCCTGCATATGATAAATCTCTCCCCCTTTGTCATCAATATCAAAGGTATCTTTCCATCCGGGAATGCTCCTCCTGACTGAACTATCCTCTTGTGGTGCTTCCTCATGTACATATAAGACATATAATATAAGCATTCAAAAAGAATTCATTTTGGAGTAGAAGTAACTCCAAGTCTCTGGCGAAGATATTCAAAGGCTTCCTGTGGAAGCGGTTTTGTAAAGATGTTTGCCACTTGTTCTTTTGTGCCCACATACTCAACTCTGATGTTCTTTTCTACAACTTGCTCCTGTAGAAAGTGATGCTTTATTGGAATTTGCTTCATCTTGGAGTGCATCACCGGGTTCTTTGAGACACTGATGGTGCTTGTATTATCACAAAATATTGGAATGGGCTTATCATACTCAACATGTATATATGTCAGAGTTTGTTTCATCCAAAGAACATGTGTACAACATGATGTTGTTGCAATATACTCTGCCTCGGTTGTATATAGGGATATTGATGATTGTTTATTTCTTAGCCATGATACTAAACACTCACCCAAGTAGAAATATTCTCCACTGGTGCTTCGTCGGTCATCAATACAACCTACCCAATTTGCATATGTGTAGGCCATAAGTGATAGATCCTTTACTTTTGGATACCATAATCCAAACTCTTCTGTTCGTTTGAGATATTTGAAGATCCTCTTCACTTCTAATACATGTGATTCCTTTGGTGTTGCTTGAAATCGTGCCACCTATCCAACTGCATGCATTACATCTGGTGTGGATGTTGTCACATATAGTAGGTTGCCAATCATTGACCTGTATTTCCTCTGATCTGTAGAATTTGAATCATCATCTTTTCTCAACTTGCAACTGGTTTGGATGGGAGTGATAACTAGTTTGCAATCTTCCATTCCAAACCTCTTTAGCGTTTCTCTTATATACTTGGTTTGAGAAATAAAGATTCCTTGGTTTCTTTGACGTATCTGAAGTCCCAGAAAGAAGGATAGTTCTCCAAGTAACAACATTTCAAATTCATTATGCATTTCTTTTGCAAACTTATGGCTTAACCTGTCATCATCACTACCAAAAATAATATCATCAACATAAACTTCAACTAATAAAATATTACCTTGACTTACCTTGATGTAGAGGTTGATGTCTACACTTCCTTTTCTGAATCCTTCCTACTGTAGATACTTATCCAGTCTAGAGTACCATGCTTTAGGAGCCTATTTTAGACCATACAAATCCTTCTTTAATTTACACACATAATTGGCATTCTCTGACAACTGAAATCCTTCTGGTTGTTCAATGTAGATTTCTTCTTCAAGTTACCCATTCAGAAAAGATGATTTTACATCCACATGATATACTTTAATATTTTTAGAGCATTGATTAGGTAAAAAAAAGCAGATTGCTTCCATTCTGGCAACTGGGAAAAATGTCTCTTCAAAATATATTCCTTCAATCTGTGCATATCCTTTACATACCAATCTAGCTTTATTCCTTGTAACTTATCCTTCTTCATTCAATTTATTCCTGAAACCCCATTTTGTGTCGATCACATTCTTATTATTTGGTCTTGGAACCAATTCCCAAGTGTCATTTTTCTCTATTTGATCCAATTCTTCATCCATGGCCTTATTCCAAAATTCATCCTTGTTGGCTTATTCAAAACAGTTTGGTTCATTTGTAGATAAGAGTGCTAGGTGTGTTTGTTCTGGTGAACGGATTCTTCTCCTAGTCTCAACTCGTGCATATTTGTTTCCGATAATCTGATCTGAAGGATGATTCTTCTGTACTCATTTATTGGGTGTCTTTGGAGACACTTGTTGAACTTTCTCTTATGCTTCTGTCAGATTCTCTTAATCTTCCTCTTCTACTTCTTTTTCATCCTCTGCTTCTTCTTCTAAGGGATGTTTCACTGATTCATTTTCTTCCTTTGATTCTGGTCTGCCTGTTTCATCAATTGTTACGTTATGCTTTCCACAAATTTGTTTAATTTTATATTGTAACACTTGTATTCTTTCCTTGTACTTAAGTAACCAACAAGTACTCCTTTGTCCACATGAGAGTCAAACTTTCCCATTCCGCCATATTCTCTTTTGATATAGCATTTGCTTCCAAAAACTCTGAAGTTCTTTGCATTTGTTGGTCTTCCTTTCCATAGTTCATAAGGATTTTTGTCAGTGTTGTTACTAAGCATTACTCTATTTTGAATGTGAAATATTGTATGCACTGCCTGTGTCCAAAAAATATATGTCAATTTCGAATCCATTAACATTGTTCGAGCCATTTTCTGTAGTGTCCTGTTCTTTCTTTCAACAACTCCATTCTGTTGAGGTGTCCTAGCAACAAAGAATTGCCTTTTTATTCCATGATTGTTGTAGTATTCCATAAATTCATTTGAGGTGAAATCTCCTCCATTATCAGGTCTCAAGCATTTGATTTTTGAATCCATTTCATTTTCAAACATTTCCTTGTAGATCTTGAAGTTTTCAAAAGCTTCTGACTTATTCTTGAGAAAGAAAAGTATTTCTCAACTAATAACATGAAGTATTTCTCACTTTTTAATCCCTTTGTTTTAGTTGGTCCAATTAGATCAGTATGCACAATTTCCAGTGGTCTTGTCATTGAATATTCCTTTGATTTAAACCTAGTCTTTGTTTTCTTTCCTTGTTGACAATGCTTGCATAAAGTGTTGGTTGGTTTCATGATCTGGGGCATTTCTCTTACTGCTTCTCTTTCGTTGACTTTGACAAGGTTATCAAAATGTATCTGACCCATTATTTTGTGCCATATCAAACTTTAATATTCCTTTCCTAGACAACACTTTTCATTTCCAATTTCACTTAACACATATATGTTGCTTGAAGTTCTTGCAGCTGTAGCATCCAATTTCCCTGAACCTTATTTTCTTATCTCACACTTTTGTGAATCAAAAGTAACTTTATGACCTTGGTCACACATTTGACTCACACTTAGAAGATTATGTTTCATATCTCCTACTAGTAGAACATTTTCTGCCTTTTCATTGTTGTTCCCAATTCAGATTGTGCCTTTTCCAATGATTTTGGTTGAATCATCATTTTCAAAGGAGACTGATCCATATCTCTCCTTTCGTAATGTAAGAAACTTGTCTCTATTACCTGTCATATGTTTTGAACATCCACTGTCAACATACCAACCACATTTCTTCTGCTTAGCTGTTAGATCAATTGTGCATTATTCATTTCTATACTAATCTTGCTTTCTTATCCATGTCGTTTTCTGAGGTTCCTATCTGTGACTGTTGTTATTTTGTTGAGGTTCTTTAGGAGGGATTGTCATTCTGCAATCTTTGGCCACGTTTCCAAAATTGTTACATTTGTAACATTCCACTTCAGTGCTCAAAGATTCAAACCTGTTGTAACTTCTTCTTTGTGTTTCACTAGATCTTCTTGAATAACCCTTTTGTGTATGAATCTCAAAGTTGTTATTGTTCCTGTTGTTAGCTCTACAATTTACAACTTTATGTCCAAAATTATTATATGCATAACATAAACCAAAAAATATAGTTTGATACCTGGGAGTTGAAGATATTCTGAAAGGAGGTGATCTTATGAATCCTTCTTCTTCTTGAGGCCTATCTATCTGTTGTTGATTTTGAAATCTGAATCTTCTCAATGGAGGAGTGTCCCTATAATATTTCGTGTATATCTTCCTATCCCCTTTGATTGTTTCTGCATAACCTTTTGGATATGTTTTTTGCTATGTTGTTTTGGAGCTTAATCCCTTTTCTATTTGATTGTGTCCAAGTCTGGACTTGTCAAGATGAGATTTTTGACTGTTGATAATTTCATCCATAACTTTTGATCTATTCTGCATATTTTTATTTTGAATATCCTTTCTTAGTGTGACAAATTATGCTTCCAAGTTTCCAATGATCCCGTCCTTTTCTTCTAGCTTTTCTTTGAGTGCTTCATCAATTCTTTTATATTCTTCTATTTGAACCTTCAATTTTGTGATTATTTGTTCTAGTTATCAAGTGTCTTTTCTCTTGTCTAGTTCTGCTTGTAGTTTCTTGTTTTTCTTCTAATGAATTCTATGGCACACATTAATTCTTCTCGATAGTCAACTTCTTCTTCTTCAATTTCTTCTTCGACTTCTTCATATTCTTATTCAGCTTCTTCATATTCTTCTTTGGAGTCTTATTTGTCAGAGTCTTTTACTGCCATGAATAGAACTCTTCATGTCTCACTGTCACTAACTTCATCTTCATCTGATGATGAGATGTCTTCTTTGGTGCATAAGCTTTTCTTGAAAATTTTCTTTGAAGTTCTTTTTCCTTTATATGTGTGTTTTCCTTTTGAGTAACCTTCATCATTTCTCTTTTTCTTATGAGGACATTTGTTAGCAAAATGACCAATACCATCACAATTAAAACAAATTAAAAGAATATTACCTCTATACCTACAGTCGGTTCCCTTGTTCAGTCTTTTGACGAAGTTG
Source organism: Picea glauca (assembly GCA_000966675.3). NCBI lineage: Eukaryota > Viridiplantae > Streptophyta > Pinopsida > Pinales > Pinaceae > Picea > Picea glauca. The sequence goes on along the minus strand of JZKD02S1693542.1, from coordinate 35,336 downwards.
GCCACTTCTTCATCATATTCCGAGACGTCATTGCTGCTGCTATATTCTTCTTGTTCCTTTTTCTTTTTCTTTGATCTTTTGGATGCTTTGAAGGCTGCTTATTTTACATATGGATTTTCCTGTTCAGTTCTCATTTCATATGCTGTGAATATTCCATGCAGTTCATCCATGCTTATTGAGTTTAGATCCAATCTTTTTTTTAGAGTTGATATCTTAGGGTTAAATCTCATAGGAAGAGATCTTAGTACCTTTTTAACAATTACAGATTCTTTGATTTCTTCTCTCAATCCTATGATTGCATTCATTATTTCATCGACTCGTAAGAAGTAGGCTGCAATATTCTCATATTCCTTCATTTTTAGTTGTTCGAACTGACCTCTGTAAGTTTGAAGCTTTGCTACTTTGACTTTTATATCTCCTTCATATATATTTCAAATCTTGTCCCAAATTTCTTTAGCAGATTTACAATGTGAAACTTTGGTGAATACCATATCACTGAGACCATTCAAAAGTGCATTTGTGGCTTTGGAATTAATTTCACCGAGTTTCATTGCTTTGTCATTTGTTGGTGGAACTGCTCGTGATGTGTATCCATATACAATTGATTGCCAAACTTGAAATTCCTGTGCATGTATATATGTCTTCATCCTTATGCTCCAAAAAGCATACTTATGTCCATCAAACTGTGGTATTCAATTTTTATACAAGTTGGTACTCTCCATGATCTACCTTTCAATGGTTAAACTGATTTCTGAAGGAACCTTCTCTGGTACCAATTGTTGGATTACTAAGAGGGGGGTTGAATCAATAATAGCATAATTATAATCTTTTTTCTCCAAATAATCCAAGTGTTATATCAATGTAGAATTATTATCCAATAATGAGAAATAAGAAATGAAAAATCACACACATACATAGTACACCAGTGTTTTACATGGAAACCCAAATCGGGAGAAAACCAAAAAATGTTTTTTCTTATATGTCTTGAAGAATTACATTCATTGGAAGCACCAACTTCCTTTGTTTTCTAGTTGCAAATGGAAGGAGGCTCCAACCCCCTGGTTTCTCAGGCTACAACCCGAGGGAAGATCCCACTCCCCAATTCTCTGGCTACAACCAGAAGGAGGCTACAACCCCCTATGTTCTCTAGCTACAACCACCTGTCCTTGCCCTGTCCAACCACCCCGAAGTAGAAGTAGAATGATGGAACCACTTCCACACTATCACTGTGAGATATACCATTGTAAACATGTACCAATAAACCTGAACCATGCATCAACCATGCATCAACCTGCACCATAAACAAGTGTATCAACCATGCACCAACCTGTACCAAACAACCTATAATCAACATGTAATACACAATTAAGCATGGGTTCTATCACTCCACAAAGTGTCTTCCCATGAGGGATTTCACCATAAGGGGACCACTTTGGAGTTTATCCATATTTACTTCTTATCAACCATGACAAGACACTAATGAGTCATATTTACATCAAACAAACTTGGGTCCATTACCCAAACCTTTGTGCTACTGGGCTTTGTTCAAGGGTTGATTTCAATGACAACCAACCTTAATCAACAACTTCTCCTCCTTAGTGATCTTAATATCCATAAATGATAACTGGATTAACACTATATTAAACACATTTAATTTCTCAATCACCGAACTTCCATCACTCATCCTCATAAGATACAATTTCTTTCTGAGAAACAAATTATTTACCAAAGATTTTGACTGGTATAATCTTCCCAACTTGTCCCACAATTTCTTTCCTGAATCTTCACATGAGACATTCAGCAACACTGAATCTGCAAGACAAAGTCGAATTGTAGTTATTTATCTTTTTTCAAGTTTCTCCCATTCTTCCATCGACATGCTTGTAGGATGGGTACTTGGACAGACCATTGTCCATTGTTCTTGATCTACAAGAAGATCTTCCATTTTAAGATTCCAAAGGTCAAAATTTTGGCCATTGAATTTTTCTATATCTATTATGGAACTTCTCGCCATTCGTTACCATGACATTTAACACAATTTATGACTTACAACTCTTACTATACCTAGGGTTTAGTTCTCAAATTCAATATTGGTAAATCAATATCTGATACACTCACCAAAGTTTAACACATTTTTGATACAACTTGTCAAAGCTCTGATACCACTAGACAAAGATCTGATGCCACTTGTCAAGAAATGAGAGAGACTTCCACACTAATCCTAGTAGAAGAGAATAATAATTTAATCAAGAATATAAATGACACATGAATCACACAATACACAAAGATTTTACCCTGGAAACCCTAAACCGAGAAAACCAACATTCCTTGAGAATTCTTCTCTCTTGTTGTATTATTCAATCTGAATAAAAGGTTACATGTCTAACCTTGGTCCACACCTAAGACATAATCAACATCATACCCTCTTTCCTATGCAATAACAACCTTGTATCCAATATGGCTTACATCTACCTGACCAACAACCTATGATTTACTCATGCATTAACATATTTTTCATTAGTTTTTACGGTCTTACAACACACCTCTTTATAGGGTTTACAACAAGAAAAACCCTAAATACTTGACTCCCAAAAACGATTACAGATCCATGCATACCATTGGCTACAAATCCTGCAAATCCTAGGATTCGGTTACAATCGACTCCAAGTCAGATTACTAGTCATCCTTCATTCGGTCTCTAGTCGGTCATCTCATGCCCGCACTTTGACCTCTTTTTGGTTGAATTACTGTTGATATCTTCGACTTCAAATTTATCCAATTGACTACCTCGACCTTCGACTTACTGTCGATACACCTCGACCTTCGATCGTCAGTTGATTCACCTCGACAATAATTTCACTGCAAATAATATAACAACCCAACATCTCTTGCACCAATAGAATTATCACCATGGAATGCTAGAAATTTATCCAAAGAATAAGGAAAGTTATGAGGATAATCTGCAATGTTAGAAAAATCAAATGGATTGAAAGTATCGGTCAACCACAGAGCAACCATTTGAGTTAGAGGACTTGAATCAAGAAATAATATTCTTATATAATCTATAGTTTCAAATCCTATGCAATTATTTACTTCCCTTTCTTGGAGCCTATGCTTGTTTCTATGATAATTAAGTTCAAGTTTAGGAACAAGACAAATAAGAACTTGTGAGTTCCTTCTTGTAGAGTACCTTTTTGTTCTATTTGGATTCGATGGAGTTTCCAAATGAGACAATCAAGTTAGCAATAATAATATTATCATCAAGAAACAATACAAAAAAATTATTGAACCTGGTGGGATGATTTTGTAAAAATCTAGACATAAACCCACAAGGTCCTCCCCAATAATGACACCAAAAAATGTTACTGTTCAAACTAGTAGCCTTTGTGGAGGTGTTAGTGGGGATAAGCACAAGACATGAAATGCACCACCGTAACCTTAGAAAAATCTCCCCTTCACTTTATGAAAGGTCCTTGAAGCCACAGGGGGCATCTCAATCCTTGGAAACAACCTGTATAGTACCTTTCTATAGCTCACAACAAGTCACTTCAAACTACACACCTCAATATATGGCTAGATAAACTAGTGACAAAGTAGCCAAATGCAATCAAAATATTGAAACAAGAGTTAGAGAAATGAATAATACAATATAAATAGGGTTAGGATATAATTTTATAATTGTTTATATCTTATATAATTATGCTACAACATAATTTTAAATCAATGCTAAGGTATCACTCTTTAGATGAAGAGAAAAGTACCTTTTACGACACAAGAGTGAGATCTATTTGCACAAATCAAGAATGAATGATATATCTGATTTAACTTCTGATTATATGCTGCAAATTGGACAATATTTCTTCTGTCCAACAATTCCAAAATCTGATATATGATAAAAAAAAATGCAGAAAATGCGTATTTTGGGTGAGGAAAAGCACACCAAGAGTGCCTAAAATCACTTAGAATGATGAATCTTGGGTACCTTATCTAGGGAAATATATAAAATATGAAAAAACAACCCAAAAATGATTAATTTCAAGTACAAAGGAATAATAACCATGAAATTAGCTCAAGCTTGCAAAGAGAGGTGGTGAATCCCCCTAAGGTTTCACCAAAAATATCCAAAATGAAATATAACATAAATGCACATCTTAGGGGATGAATTTCACCATTAGAATTCATTATATATACTTTGTAAAAAATACACAAGTGAAATATAAGCTAGGTTGGGATTAGACTTCACCTTTTAGGGTTAAACCCTAGCTTTAATGTTTCACCAATTTGATTTTTATTGCTGTAAATTAACTTCCAGGATTAGTAAACACCTTAAAACAACCACAAAACATTATATAGAACCTTGAATCACAATACCAATATGGTTGATTTTCCTTTTTAGGGTTATAAATTAACAATGAAGCATAAACCCTTGCATAAGATTGTCTAGAAATGAAATAAAACCATAAAATTTGCACTGGACAATGAAAATAATATTTTTGATGGTATATCTTTTGTAATTCTTTTTATTTTTATCTTTTATATGATAGAAAATAAAATAATCAATTTTTTAGGATTTTGTGGTTGGTTGTTGGGAGTTAAACTTAGTGCTTTGTCTCCACTTAGAGATTATGGGGTCAAGAAGTATGCCTCTCTAAGAATTGGTTATCCAATGTTTATGTATTAGAATGAGAGACTAGGGCCTCAAATCTAATAGTCTCTTGTTTAATTAATACTAACCATGAAAACCAAGGCCCTACAAGAAGGGTTTCCTTAAGGTAATAGCCTTCACCAACAAGATCAACAAAAGAATTGAAAATAATACTTAAAACCATTTCCAAGGAGTATAGAACTAATCAAGAAAAGATATAAGCACTTACCAAATCTTTTTATGGAAGAAGGAAGAGATACAAAACCTAAATGTCCTCCCTCAAAGTAGTGGATAACTCCTTAATGGATTGATCTTGGTAGTTTTAGTAGAATCTTGAACATTCACAATAACCTTTAAAAATACCAAGAAAGAAAGATCTCCAAGAATTGAAGCCAAGAAACACCAGGTAAATATTTTCTATTAATGGCTTCAATGATCTCCAACAATTTGGAATGAGAGGAGTGCCTTTATTTATAGATGGGGCTCACAACTCCTTCTCATTCTTTATTCCTTAAAATTAGGCTAATAAATCAAGAACAAGTGACTTGTCATTCACACAAATTGGAGAATAAGTAAAAAATACAATTAAATGATGTTTTACATGTTTAAAACCCACAAAGGGGTGACGTCAAGATTCTAGGAGGGCCAATTTGGCTCAAAGTTGCAATGTTCCTCTTGAAAAGGGATTGTAGGGCTGAAAATTTTGATAATGAATATTCCTTGGCCACCCTAGTTCCAACTTCCACCTCTAAGAGAGGGGACAACCTCACCCTGATTCAAAATAAAACCCTCTAAGTGGACAACTTCTTCAATTTGTTCAACAAGTAATCAAAATGGTAATCGAAAGGCCCTCCACATCACAAAGAATGAATGGAATATCATATTCTTCAATTGCAAAGTCACTTAAGTGACCTCCACATCATCCAAATGTCTCAAATAAAACCCCACGACTGTCATTAAGTGCCCCAAGTGAGGTCGTCCCTCCTTTAGTGAGAAAAATTCTTTAAGAAAGTTCCAAAGGAGGGTGATATTCTAACATATGACACATGGAAAGTGTAGAGGATATCCACATGGATGTAAATAGCTCATTTGTGCCTTGAAGAGTGTGACCAATGCCTCAAAATCTGTGAGACTTCCTCAAAAAATGTGAAACTAGATAATCGTGTGCATAATAATCTTCAAGGGCCCATGACAAAAGTGTGGTACAAACATAAGAAATATAGGGTTAATGTGGGGTAAACTAAAATGTGCTAAACCATAGGTGTGACAACCCTTAAAAAACATCATCACCTTTTACATAGAAAAGAATAAGTGAATAGTTAGGATCCCATAAATCATGTATCCTAGTAGATCCACCTTAGAATGCCCGCATACTACCCATGACATAAATTCCTGACTTAGAGTGAGTTACCACCTCCAAGGGACAGTCGACTGGAGCCATAAAACCAAGCACCCTAAGAATGGGGACTAAAAGGACATGCCATGACCATCCACCTGAAGGAATATGAGAAACTTGTAACCAACACTTGTACATCAAATAATCCTATCATGGCCACATATAAATAAATCATCAGGATTTGGGCTCATCGAAGTGGTGAGTACATCTTATGAAAAAATGTATGGTACACTACATAGAATATGGGGTGTAACAAATATCTCCCACTTGGAGACATGTTCTCATCTCAAGAGTGCATGAGAACTCCATAATATCCCAGAAACTTGCAGACATGAACATTCTCACAAAATGGATATTAAATGCAAGGGATGGGAAGATACAAGTGTCTTATCCCTTGATATAAAAATAAATCCAAGCATGAAATGAAATGAAATGAATGAAATCCATATCACCAACCTTTAGAGAATTTCATACAATGTAAGCATCATTTCCTTTATTAAAAAATGAACAAAACACAACACTCAATAAAATGAAACACACAAGTAGCTAAAGTCAAAAAACTTACTCTGATAGAACTATTTCAAAGGTTGCCCATTCATGGGAAAGGGAAAATTATCACCATCCAAATGAATTAAATAGAAAGAATTAGTATCTGCAACATATTCAATCATGTAAGGACCTAACCAAAGACTTTCAAACTTACCATGTTTACATGATTTTTCATTTCATTTGTTCCATAGGAAGATAGGGTTTCCCTTCTAAAAGAAACTAGTGGATGAATTCCATGGAGGGTTTTATGGTGGACATTTTGCTGCTAAAACTACTACCCACAAGATCCTTAGAGAGGGATATTATTGGCCCACTATGTTCTCAGATGTACATTAGTTTTTTTGGAAATGTGAGCCATGTCATCTTTTCGTAGGAAAGAAAAAGTTAACAACACTCCCTTTACAACCAGTTGTGGTTGAAGCACCTTTTCAGCAGTGGGGTTTGGACTTCATCGGGAAGTTTAATGATAATTAAAGTAATGGTTATTCACGGGTTATCACGGCAACAGATTTATTTACAAAGTGGGTTGAAGCCATTCCTACAAAGTCAGCAACTGAAAAGGTAGTGATGGATTTATTAGAAGACACAATCATAACCAGATTTGGGGTTCCATCAAACATAGTGATAGATAATGCCAAGGCCTTTTGTTCAACATAGATGTCATCTTTTTGTTTCAAGTATGGTATTATCTTATCACATGGATCAGATTACTATCCCCAAGGAAATGGTCAAGCAAATTCAAGTAATGAAAACTTAATGACCATAGTTAAAAAGATAGTCGGTGGAAATAAAAGATCTTGGGATAGTAAGATCAAAAATGCATTATGGGCTGACAGAATAACAAAGAAAGCAACAACTGGACATAGTCCTTTTGAGTTAGTATATGGTTTGGAGGCTAGGTTTCTAGTGCACCTTATACTTCCTAATTATGGGTCAGTTGAGGATATTTCCATAGAGCAGGATGCAGTTCAGAACAGGGTCAATCAGGTCATCCAGTTGGATGAAATCAGATGAAAGGCTTATTATCAGAATTGCAGGAATCCGAGTAAGGAAAAGAAGGATTTCGATAGGTCAGCTAGACAGAGGGACTTCATGGTTGGAGATAAAGTTTTGTTATGGGATAAAGGCAGAGAGAAACCTGGAAAACATGGCAAGTTTGACATCTTGTGGTTGGGTCCATATTTGATCAGAGAGATAGCAGGGCTGAATTATTTTCATCTCAGCCATTTGGATGGTGAGCCCATCAATATTCCACAGAATGGGCAACAACTCAATATTTTCTTCAGATGATGAGAAACTTGGTGTCCAAAGGGACACCCTCTGTAACGTATCTCTAACCCTTCTCCTTGTATTTCAATTTTGTATTATTTCATTCATTATGTCAATGTGTACTTAGAATTTTTTTCTATACCATAGATTTCATTTTGTAAAATTATTGATGTTGTACTTTAGTTATTTCATTATGTATATGTTGTATATATCATTTTTTTATTTCATTATGTATATATGTATTCTTATGTTGGTTATTGGTGAGCACTCTATTTTGTAGGTGTTGGATTCTCGTATGCTCTCTGTCTCATGTGAGAAGATCGAACACACGTCCCCATGTGGAGCCATATGTTGACCACCTATCCAACTAGGGGGTAAAATCCATGTGCCATGAATATATGCATCATCAGATGCTCATTTTTCGAATATTTTTGGTTCTACAGAGAATTTTTGGCCCCATCACTTCCTTTTGTAAATGGAATTTCCTTGTGTGGGTCAATAATGTAATAGGTCTGCATGGGTCATATTTATGTTAGTTACCTTGGGATGGGTTCATTGGGAGATTTCCTTTCACTGATGGTTTTTTATCCTCTGGTTGTCAATTGGTCTTTTCATCCTTATTGATTTCCCTTGAGTTTTTCCCTCACACTTGCAATAATTCCTCCAAAGTGGTGAAGGGCGTTCTAATGGACTTATCCTCTAGTAACTATTGTTTAGGGATGATGTAAATGACCATGAAATACATCTTATAAACTTTCGCGTAATTCCCTTGAGTGTAGATTAGTTTTTTTAATTAATTAATTTTTAATTAAATTTCCCTAAGTTTGGAGGTTTAATTAATTATTTTTGAGCAAAAATTGTAAAAACTAGGTCCTTGGACTTTTGATAGGGGTATTTGTGCTCAAAATAAATGTAATGAGACCCCCTACACCCGTGAAACAAGTTTCATCTCAGTAGGGAAACTTCTGCTATGGGTTTGTCCACCCGGAGTGCCAGTCAGTCAAAAACATCAATTTTAATTGCTAGGTCATGACATAGCAAAAATGTATTTTTTGTAATAATGAGTTAAAAGGATGATTTAAAGGTGGAATCATATTGAGAGAGTTTTTCTAGCCTAAACCTACCCAACCCAACTTGATTTAACCTTTTTCTACATCCTCACCCCCCTCACTCACTCAAACCCTCATGCCCCCTAGGGGAAATTATGCCCCCCTTGTTGGCACAACATTGTAACTTGAGTTTTCTTGGGTAGTGGAACCCTATCCCTTGTGGTTTGCCTTCACTCACCCTCCATGTCACCCTCTAGCTCATTCCACTCCCATATTTTCATTTATTCCCTTATATTCCTCACTTAAACCCTAAGTGGTGCGCCCTCCTTGAGAAGTTACGCCCCCCTTCAAGTGGAAAATTCTAGAAAAAATATTTTAATGAGTTGGGGCCCCTTATCTCACTTGGAACACCTTTCCTAGCCCCCCGCTTCCCTTTTTTCTTAGTCCCAACACACCCTCACTCATCCACCTCCTTCATCCATGCTTGAAACCCTAGATGGTGCGCCCCCCTCCTTCGGATCTCACCTTGTGCTTGGTGGTGGACACTTGGCATTGATCCAAGAGAGGTAGGTTTGCCTCTCCAAGTATAAATAGATCATTTTTGTCACTCCCTCCTCACCATATCTTGAGCTATTGTTATGCTACTTGATTTTCATCTCTCTCTCTCTCTTTCTTGTCCATCTTTCATCCATTATTTGGCTCTTAGGGTTTTGGAGCAATTATTTCCCCAAGATACATTTTGAGTAATAAAAGAGAAACTTTGGAGGATCATTGGAAGAGCAACGAGTATTCTTGTTCTTGCTACATATGAGGTAATATTGTTAATTTTTGGCATGGTGATTGCATAGAGGAGATTCTTAGGTAAAGTGTTTTACTTGGGTAGATCTCACAATGAGTATTCTTGTTAGTCTATATATGTGGGTTTGTTAATGGGTTCAATTATTTCATTTCATTAGCATATTCAGATGTATTATCTTCTTGTATGCATATTATCTTGTCAAGTTTTGCAGGTTTGGCTTCAAGGGTTTTATTGGGATTGCCTCAAGGAAGAGTCCTCCCTTAAAGCACATATTAACTCCTTCTTTCTCATTCTTTACCCATTCTATAATTGTTGTTCATTCCATATTATATTTCAACTAGCCTAACATACTAGATTGGTCATTTTAATCATATTTTATCATAAAAAATTTAGGAGAAAAATTTATGCCCTTAAAAACATAATTTTTTATTCACATTGTTGGTTATCTGTAGCTTTTCCAGCAAGCATAGCTTGTTGTTTTTTGTGGTTTTTCAATAGGTTGAGAGGGTTAGGTTGCCCTAAATCATCCACACAACACTCCAAGACCATTCTCTTCAAGTGGGTAACAAATATCAACCTCTCTTTTTCATTTTCTAGCTCATTTTCCATTATTTCTTCACTTTTTAGTAGGATTTTACTTGCTCATAGCTTGGGAGGAGAATTGGTACGGCCTACCTCCCACGTGTGAGCTTAGGGTAGCTTAGGGTTAGTTCAAATTTCATTTTTTTTCATTTCTAAAGCATCTCTTTAAGCTAGGACGTGGGGTTAGTAAAACTTTTCTTAATAGTTTGTTTGGCTTGCTTACTTTCCTCACAACCTCTTTGGCACAATAAAGGTAGGCTTGCCTCCACCTTGTGCCATTGAGTTGTTTGTCTTGATTTCCCTCTTATTTTTCAAGTTTTTCCAAGTTTAATAATTGCCTGCACCTTGGGAGAGAAACCCCCAAAATCGTAAGGCTAGGATAAGTAATGTGTTATTGATTTCTAATGCTTTCATGGTTAAAATATTCGAGATCTAGATCTCTACACACATTAATCCTTAGCTTAAGCCCTTGGGGCATAATCAAATTGCTTAAATCTACTTGCATGTTATAATCTCTCTTAATATATATCTTGTTTACATGCTCTAATCCAACACACTAAATGTATAATGCTTCAATGATTTAGTAAGTGGTTTTATTTTCATGTTATAACATCTTTAAGGCCATTTTCCATCACACTCAAGTTAATGGTTGTTGGATAAGTTGATAGTGTAGGCACACATCTAATTTTTCAAGCTTCTCTTTCACACTTAATGCTTTTCCCTTTAATGCTATAAACATAAAATAAGTGGTATAAGCTTGAAGTCTTCTTTCATTTTTCTTTGGCAAGTTGTTCTTGCCCTTGTGCATTAGTATTCTTTCATAACAAGCTTCTTCATGTTAATGGTTTAATCATGGTGAACTAAATCGTTATTTCAGCTTAATTTTACTTGCTATACATGTGTTAAGTGCTTCATTTTTATGCTTAAATAACACACTTAATAAGATGCAATAAGTTTCGGTTTTGGCATAAAATCACCACTTTAAGGCATCATAAAGTCATTAAAACACCTTATAATACACCTAAAAGTCTAGCCAATTGATATACCAACTTAATAGACTTAATAGGGTACCTTGAACCACCATCTTCACCATCTAAACGGGGATTGAGGAGGGCAACGGAAGGTTCTAGGCCGGGGACGGTCTCACTGTGTGTGACGTCTTTTCCGTAAAAACTCAATTCTTAGGGTTGACCTGTGAAGTTAGGGTAGGCCTCGTTGCCTCACTTCTTGAGCATCCAACAACCATTTGGAAATCAGGGGAGGAGGTTTTTGGTGAAACATCTAATAAGGGTAACTAAAATCTTTTCAAATCTTAAAAAACCCTTAACTCACTAAGTAAATAAACCTTGGTTTAATTTAAGGCTTAATACATGTAACTCAATCGTTCATCTCATAATACAAGTAATACTTTGTGGGTTAAATAACTAAAGGTGTTGAGTATTACAATCAATGTGGAACATGTGTGCTTCAACTTCTAAATCTTCTAAGTATCCTTGTGAATGTTGATGATAAACTTCCTGTATTGATGATGCTTATGCCTTGATCTTCTTTAATATCCTACACATCCAAACAAAACGTGGTTAGCTTGTTGTATTGTATCATTGTATATTTAGTATTCTTTATTGTAAGTACTTGTATCTAACAATTTTGAAGAGTAAATATTATTTTGTAATCTTTGTAATCATATTGTAATGAAACACCCTTACATCTAGTTGACCCCTTTCCCAACCTTAGGCACTAGTCTTAGTTGACCTAGGGAAAAGGCTTGTTTGACATAAAAAACTCTTGCATCTTGCATTGTTGCCTTATTACCATAGGTTAGACTCCCCCCAAACTTAAAAAATTAAAATCAACTCCTATAACTTAAACTCTAAATCTTATCTAGAAACTAGGGACTACCCCCCTTGGTTTCCCTAGGAGTGAGCCTAGACGGAAGAGGTTCAAGCCAAAGTGACAGTGTGTGATTTGAACCTAGGAATTGTGCCTCCAAGGAAACACTAAGTGAGCAGGACTTGGCTTATGTTTGCAAGTGTGTATAAGGAAGACAACATCTTTGGCGCCGTTGTCGGGGACAAGTCATTTGTCCTTGGTCAAAATGACTTTAACTTGATTTTTTAAGAACTAAACAATACAATTTTTAGGCCTTAAAATTCTTTGAGCTTGTATTGGCTAGCTTTGTGTGATTCCTTTCCAAGTGGTGACTCCATTGAAAAAATATAGCAAGTATACTACTAGGATCACTTCACAAGGAGTGATTTATTCTTTTCCCGAACCCGAAAAGGTTTATAGGAGGAGATTAAATTGCCTTGCTCCTAGAAGACTACTTGAAAGTATTGGGGAAGAAGCACTAACTGATATCCAATTCTTGTTCCAAACTAATAATCAACCAACTGTTAGTAATCCCACTAATACTCCTAATGTAACGATGAGTATCTTTTTGAGACCTTTGAACTTTGTAGCAATCCAAGGTGCCCCTCACACAGTTCCTGAAAAATCCATTGACAAGTTGCATATCTTTCAGGGGAATAATTCCATAAGTGCCAAAAATCATATCCTGAATTTCCAGATGTGTGTGCAAAGATATTGTGGGGTTTATGATGAAGAAGATGTGAAAATGACTTTGTTTGTGTACTCTTTGGAAGGATATGCTACCGAATGGTTTACAGATTTTGATGCACAAAAGTTTAGCACCCTTGATGAAATATTGAATGAATTTAGAACAAGGTGGGGTGATAAAAAAGAACATAGATTCCATCTTGTTTCTCTTACCACTTCCCATAAGAAAGAAAATGAAACAGTGGTTGAATTTAACACTAAGTTTAATAGCTTGGTGAAAAACCTTCATAATGACATCAAGCCTTTAGACGCTGCAATTTTGATTTATTATATAGAATCATTTGAGGGTGAAATGAGGTATGCCCTAAGGGATAAGGATCCTCAAACTTTGGGAGAAACACAAGAAACAACTGTAAGAATTGAACAAAATATGCTTGAGACCAGGAAATCCAACATTCTTGGTTTCACAAGAAGTCCTTCTTCAAAGGTGAATGATGAAAAGAAGAAGAAGGATGAGGGTCAAGGATCATCAAGTGATGGAATTAAAGAATTGACTCAATTAATTAAGCAAATGTAAGTAAACCATACTAATCAGATCAATGCTTTGAAAAATAGGTTGATTACTATGGAGAGGTCCCAAAGTAATAGACAATAACATAAGAAAAATGATAAGTGGCCAAGAAGACCTCCCCAAAATGATCAAGGACCACCTAATACTTTTGAATCCACCAACTTGGTAGATCATCACTCCATACCTTACTGTAGACCTTGTGGTGAGTTTTCCTTGAATATTGTTATGGTGATTATGGAAATCAAAGAAATGAACAAATAAATATGTGTGGTCAAAGATACTATGGTGGCATGTATGATTGGATGGGTTTTGATGGAAGTAGTGGAAACTTCATGAACAATAATGTTGATAAGGCAACATAAAAGTATGGGCCTAAGCCCATGCCCCACCAGGTTATAGAAATGGCTAAGTATAGAAGCATTACATACCAAAGGAATGGAAATAAAGATCAAGATAAAGGTCAAACTAGTGTTCCCAAGGTATCTCCTCCTAAGTCTAATGTGCCTATTAATACAGATTTGAATATTGACTTGGGTGGATGGTTGAGTAATGCAAAAATGTTAATACCAGTATAAAAAATTATGAAGATCCCTTCACAAAGGGAAAATATACTTAAATCCATAGACGATCCTCCTAAGATTTCTATTGAGAAACAACCAGTCACGGCTTACCAGGACACACCAGTAATTCTACAGAATTGGGATAGGGGAAATGAAAAGAATTTGCCTTTCTACCTTTCTTTACTTGTGAATGACAAAGTTTTACACAATTTCATGCTAGATTTAGGGGCAAGCTCTAATGTTATGACTAATAAGGTAATGGAATAGTTGAACTTAAGGATATATAGAACTTTCCATAACATTTGTGCCATGGACAGTAAAACGATTGAAGTGCATGGATTGATTAAAGGTTTGCAAGTACACTTAGCAGTATTTTCAGATATCATGTTTGAAATGGATATTGTAGTGATTGATGTTCCAAATGCTTGGGGAATGTTGTTGAATAGAAAGGCAGTCGCAGATCCGGGTGGTAGTTTACAAATGGATTTATCTTTATGCTACTATCCCTACCCCAGATGGAAACACTTTCAAGTTAACTAGGGAAGTGTATAGAAGGTATCATGTTGAAGACCCAAAAAAACGCCAAGAATGAGTTAAAGTTTACTGATGAGGTTCTTGATGACTATGCAATTTTGTCTAACTCCATTGTTCCCTTAGAAGATAAAGTCCAAGATGATGAAGTAGACAAAGTGTGGTACATAAATTTTGATGGTGCTTTTTCTAGAACAGGAAAAGGTGTTGGGATTGTGCTTCAAGCTCCAAATGGTAAAGTGTTGAAGTTTGCTTATAGATTGGAGTTTGATGCAACTAATAATATGGTTGAGTATGAGGCTTTTCTCCTTGGTTTAGAACTTTGCAAAAATAGAGGTATAAGATTTCTAAACATCAAAGGAGATTCAGACTTGGTTATACAATAGTTAAAAGGTAAATTTTCTTATAAGTCTGAAAGATTGAAAGGATATAGGAATGCAATTTGGGATTTGATAAATGACCTGGATGCCCTAAACATGATTTCCATTCCTAGAGAACAAAATTCAAAGGCAGATGAACTTGGAGTTGCAGCCTCCACACTTAAGCTTCCAAACAGTTTGATTGATGAGAACATTTCAGTTGAAGTGATCTTTAGACCATCAGTTCCTAATAATGTAGATCATTGGAAGGTTTTTGATGATGACAAACAAGTGATTAAGTTTTTAACCCACATTCATGAATTTTCAGACTTAGGCACCAGTATGAAAGAAGAGGGTTGTAACTACACATAAATTGATGATGAGGTGAAAGCACCTCCTAGGCGAGTTGTATCTTCAGAAAGGGATTTTGATAGACAGGATGGTCATAAACAAAAGGAAGAATCAAAGAAAAAACTATGTGATTACCTTGAAGTCAACATTGGAACTAATGAAGAGCCTAGGATGATAAAAGTAGGCAAGAATACCCCTATAAAAGAAAGGAATGAAATTGTTAAGTTATTAAAAGAATATAGGGATGTCTTGGCCTTCAACTATGATGAACTCAAAGTCTATAGGGAGGATGTAATTCAGCATGTCATTCCTCTTAAAGAAGAAACAAAACCCTTTAGACAGAAGTTGAGACAGTTAAACCCCAAGGTATCTCCTTTGGTTCAACAGGAGTTAAATAAAATGTTAGAAGCCAACATCATTTCACAAACCAGACATGCTTCATGGTGTTCAAATTTGGTTGTTGCTAGGAAGAATACTGGAAAAATTCGGCTATGCATTGACTTCAAGAATTTAAACATTGCTTTCACAAAATATAACTACCCCCTTCCCAAGATGGAAACCTTACTTCAAAGGGTAATAGGATCAGGAATGATTTCCATGCTTGATGGTTTTTCAGGTTATAATCAAATCAAACTTAAAGCATAAGATAGGCATAAGACAACTTTTACTACTCCATGGGGAACTTTTGAATATCTCAGAATGCCATTTGGTTTATCAAATGATGGAGCTACTTTTCAGAGAGCTATGGATTATGTTTTTAGGGGGTTGATTGGTAAGTTGATTGAAATATATCAAAATTATTTGACAGTATTTTCTAAGGATGGGAAAACTCACATTAACCACCTTAGGCAAGTATTGGACAGATGTAGAGAATTTGGAATTTCTCTAAATCCTGCTAAGTTAGTCTTTGGGGTGACTGAAGGTAAATTATTGGGCCATATAATTACTAAAGATGGGGTAAATCTAGACCTAGAAATATTTGAAGCTATTGGTAAGGTGCATTTACCTACATCAAAGAAATCTCTTCAATCCTTCTTAGGACAAACCAATTTTGTCCATAGGTTCATTCCTAACTATGCTGAAATCATGAAACCTATATATATGCTACTTAAGAAGGATGTGAAATTTGAATGGAATGAAGAAAGTAGGCGAGCTTTTGAAAGTATTAAGACTGCCATATGTGAATCTCTCATCCTTGTCAGCCCGGACTATAACAAGGATTTTCATATTTTCTCTTTTGCTTCTGAAGACACTATTGCTGGTGTGTTGCTTCAGAAAAATGACCAAGGCCATGAACAACCCATTGCATATATGAGTAGGGCCTTGCAAAATTCAGAACTAAAGTATCCCATGTTTGAGAAACATACTTATGCCTTAGTGAAATCACTCAAACATTTCAGAGTCTTCATCGGATGTTCCAAGGTGATTGGTTATGTTCCTAGTTTTGCGGTTAAATTTGTTTTATCTCAAGTGGAAGGATTAGGCTCAAGGGGTAGATGGATTGCTAAAATCCAAGAGTATGATTTGGAAATCAAACCTACAAAATTGATTAAGGGTCAAGGCCTAGCTAAAATGTTGACTGAAAGTAATGAAAAGGCCTTGGGTATGGTTTTCCAAATCAATAATCAAGATTGGCATCCTAATTTGTTGAAACTTAAACAGGTTGAATGGTACAAAGGAATCATCTTTTATCTCAAAAATCTAACTTGTCCAAGCCATCTAGTGGGACACAAGAAAATGACTTTAAGGTTAAAATCTTCTAAGCATGTTCTTACTAGAGATGGGTTAGGATGGAAGAATCCTGATGGAATTATCCTTAGATGTGTGGATGACGTTGAGTCAAAGAAACTAGTGGATGAATTCCATGGAGGGTTTTGTGGTGGACATTTTGCTGCTAAAACTACTACCCACAAGATCCTTAGAGAAGGATATTATTAGCCCACTATGTTCTCAGATGTACATCAGTTTTTTTGGAAATGTGAGCCATGTCATATTTTCATAGGAAAGCAAAAGTTAGCAACACTCCCTTTGCAACCAGTTGTGGTTGAAGCACCTTTTCAGCAGTGGGGTTTGGACTTCAACAGGAAGTTTAATGATAATTAAAGTAATGGTTATTCATGGGTTATCACAAAAAAAAATTACTTTACAAAGTGGTTTGAAGCCATTACTACAAAGTCAACAACTGAAAAGGTAGCAATGGATTTCTTAAAAGACAAAATCATAACAAGATTTGGGGTTCCATCAAAGATAGTGACAGGTAATGCCAAGGCCTTTTGTTCAACAGAGATGTCATATTTTTGTTTCAAGTATGGTATTACCTTATCAAATGCATTAGATTATTATCCCCAAGGAAATGGTCAAGCATAGTCAAGTAATAAAAACTTAATGACCATAGTTAAAAAGATAGTCGGTGAAAATAAAAGATGTTGGGATAGTAAGATCAAAGATGCATTATGGGCTGACAGAATAACAAAGAAAGAAACACCTAGAAAGAGTCCTTTTGAGTTAGTATATGGTTTGGAGGATAGGTTGCCAATGCACCTTAGACTTCCTACTTATGGGTCAGTTGAGGATATTTCCACAGAGCAGGATGCAGTTCAGAACAGGGTCAATCAGGTCATCCAGTTGGATGAAATCAGACGAAACACTTATGATCAAAATTGCAGAAATCAGAGTAAGGTAAAGAAGTATTTCGACATGTCAGCTAGATAGAGGGACTTCATGGTTGGGGATACAGTTTTTTTATGGCATAAAGGCAGAGAGAAACCTGGAAAACATGGCAAGTTTGGCAGCTTATGGTTGGGTCCATATTTGATCAGAGAGATAGCAGGGCCAAATTATTTTCATCTCAGCCATTTGGATGGTGAGCTCATCAATATTCCATGAACTAAGAAGTAACTCAATCTTTTCTTCAGATGATGAGCAACTTGGTGTCCAAAGGGACACCCTCTATAACATATCTCTAACCCTTCTCCTTGTATTTCAATTTTGTATTATTTCATTCATTATGTCAATATGTACATCGAATTTTTTTTTGTACCATAGATTTCATTTTGTAAAATTATTGGTGTTTTACTTTAGTTATTTCATTATGTATATATGTATTCTTATGTTGGTTATTAGTGAGCACTATGTTTTGTAGGTGTTGGATTCTCGTATGCTCTTTGTCTCGTGTGAGAAGATCGAACACACGTCCCCATGTGGAGCCATATGTTGACCACCTATCCAAATAGGGGGTAAAATACATGTGCCATGAAGATATGCATCATCAGATGCTCATTTTTCGAATATTTTTGGTTCTACAGGGAATATTTGGCCCCAACACTTCTTTTTGTAACTGGAATTTACGCACCCATGCGTGGGTCAATAATGTAATAGGTCTACATGGGTCATATTTAGGTTAGTTACCTTGGGATGGGTTCATTGGGAGAGTTCCTTTCACCGATGGTTTTTTATCCTTAGGTTATCAATTGGGATTTTCATCCTTATTGATTTTTCCCTTGAGTGTTTCCCTCACACTTGCAATAATTCGTCCAAAGTGGTGAAGGGTGTTCTAATGGGCTTATCCTCTGGTAAATATTGTTTAGGGATGATGTAAATGACCATGCAATACATCTTAGAAAGTTTCACGGAATTCCCTTGAGTCTAGATTAGTTTTTTTTAGTTGATTAATTTTTAATTAAATTTCTCTAAGTTTGGAGGTTTAATTATTTAATTATTTTTTAGCAAAAATTGTAAAAACTAGGTCCTTGTACTTTTGATAGGGGTATTTGTGCTCAAAATAAATGTAATGAGACCCCCTACACCCATGGATCAAGTTTCATCTCAGTCGGACAACTTCTGCTATGGGTTTGTCCACCCGGAGTGTCAGTCAGTCAAAAACATCAATTTTAATTGCTAGGTCATGACATAGCAAAAATGTATTTTTTGTAATAATGAGTTAAAAGGATGATGTAGAGGTGGAATAAGATTGAGAGAGGTTTCCTAGACTAAAACTACCCAAACCAACTTTATTTAACCTTTTTTTACACCCTCACCCCCCTCACTCACTCAAACCCTCACGCCCCCTAGGGGAAATTACGCCCCCCTTGTTGGCACAACGTTGTAACTTGAGTTTTACTGGGTAGTGGACCCCTATCCCCTGTGGTTTTCCTTCCGTCACCCTACACGTCACCCTCTAGCTCATTCCACTCCCCTCCTTTCATTTATTCCCTTCCATTCCTCACTTAAACCCTAAGTGGTGCGCCCTCCTTGAGAAGTTACGCCCCCCTTCAAGTGGAAAATTCTAGAAAAAATATTTTAATGATTTGGGGCCCCTTATCTCACTTGGAACACCTTTCCTAGCCCCCCACTTCCCTTTTTTGTTGATCCCAACACTCCCTCACTCATCCACCTCCTTGATTCATGCTTGAAACCCTAGATGGTGTGCCCCCCTCCTTGGGATCTCACCTTGTGCTTCATGGTGGACACTTTCCATTGATCCAAGAGAGGTAGGTTTGCCTCTCCAAGTATAAATAGATCCCTTTTCTCACTCCCTCCACACCATATATTGAGCTATTTTTAGGCTACTTGATTTTCATCTCTCTCTCTCTCTTTTATGTCCATCTTTCATCCATTCTTTGGCTCTTAGGGTTTTGGATCAAGTATTTCTCCAAGATCCATTTTGAGTAATAAAAGAGAAACTTTGGAGGATCATTGGAAGAGCAACAAGTATTCTTGTTCTTGCTACATATGAGGTAATATTGTTAATTTTTTGCATGGTGATTGAATAGAAGAGATTCTTAGGTAAAGTGTTTTACTTGGGTAGATCTAGCAACGCGTATTCTTGTTAGTCTATATATGTTGGTTTGTTAATGGGTGCAAGTATTTCATTTCATTAGCATATTCAGCCGTATTATCTTCTTGTATGCATATTATCTTGTCAAGTTTTGCAGGTTTGGCTTCAAGAGTTTTATTGGGATTGCCTCAAGGAAGAGTCCTCCCTTAAAACACATATAAACTCCCTCTTTCTCATTATTTAATCATTCTTTCATTGTTGTTCATTACATATTATATTTCATCTAGCCCAACATACTAGATTGGTCACTTTAATCATCTTTTATCATAAATTTTTAGGAGAAAAATTTATGCCCTTAAAAACATAAATTTTTCTTCACATTGTTGGTTGTCTATAGATTTTCCAGCAAGCATAGCTTGCTGGTTTTTGTAGGTTTTCAATAGGTTGAGGGGGTTAGGTTTCCCTAAATCATCCACACAACACTCCAAGACCCTTCTCTTCAAGTGGGTAACAAATCTCAACCTCTCTTTTCCATTTTCTAGCTCATTTTCCATTATTTCTTCACTTTTTAGTAGGCTTTTACTTGCTCATAGCTTGGGAGGAGAATTGGTACGGCCTACCTCCCACGTGTGAGATTAGGGTAGCTTAGGGTTAGTTCAAATTTCTTTTTTTTTTGCATTTCTAAAGCATCTCCTTAAGCTAGTATGTGGGGTTAGTGAGCCTTTTCTTAATAGTTTGTTTGGATTTCTTACTTTCCTCACAACCTCAATGGCAAAATAAAGGTAGGCTTGCCTCCACCTTGTGCATTGATTTGTTTGTCTTGCTTTCCCTCTTATTTTTCAAGTTTTTCCAACTTTAATAATTGCCTACACCTTGGGAGAGAAACCCCCAAAATCGTAAGGCTAGGATAAGTAATGTGTTATTGATTTCTAATGCTTTGATGGTTAAAATATTCTAGATCTAGATCTCTACACACATTAATCCTTAGCTTAAGCCCTTGGGGCATAATCAACTTGCTTAAATATACTTGCATGTTATAAGCTTTCTTAAGATCTATCTTGTTTACATGCTCTAATCCAACACACTAAATGTATAATGCTTCAATGATTTAGTAAGTGGTTTTATTTTCATGTTATAACATCTTTAAGGCCATTTGCCATCACACTCAAGTTAATGGTTGTTGGATAAGTTTATAGTGTAGGCACACATCTAATTTTTCAAGCTTCTCTTTCACACTTAATTATTTTCCCTTTAATGCTATAAACATAAAATAAGTGGTATAATCTTGAAGTCTTCTTTCCTTTTTCTTTGGCAAGTTGTTCTTGCCCTTGTGCATTAGTATTCTTTCATAACAAGATTCTTCATGTTAACGGTTTAATCATGGTGAACTAAATCATTATTTTATCTTGATTTTACTTGCTATGCATGTGTTAAGTGCTTCATTTTTATGCTTAAATAACACACTTAATAAGCTACAGTAAGTTTCTATTTTGGCATAAAATCACCACTTTAAGGCATCATGAAGTCATTAAAACACTTTATAATACACCTACAAGTCTAACCAATTGATATACCAACTTAATAGACTTAATAGGGTACCTTGAACCACCATCTTCACCATCTAAAATGGGGATTGAGGAAGGCAATGGAAGGTGCTAGGCCGGGGACAGTCTCACTGCTCGATGTCCTTTCCGTAAAAACTCAATTCTTAGGGTTGACCTGTGAAGCTAGGGTAAGCCTCGTTGCCTCACTTCTTGAGAAACCAACAACCATTTGGAAATCGGGGGAGGATATTTTTGGTGAAACATCTAATAAGGGTAACTAAAATCTTTTCAAATCTTAAAAAACCCTTAACTCACTAAGTAAATAAACCTTGGTTTAATTTAAGGCTTAATACTTGTAACTCAATTGTTCATCTCATAATACAAGTAATACTTTGTGGGTTAAATAAATAAACGTGTTGAGTATTATAATCATTGTGGAACAGTTGTTCTTCAACTTATAAATCTTCTAAGTATCCTTGTGAATGTTGATGATAAACTTCATGTATTGATGATGCTTATGACTTGATCTTCTTTAATATCCTACACATCCAAACAAAACGTGGTTAGCTTGTTGTATTGTATCATTGTATCTTTAGCATTCTTTATTGTAAGTACTTGTATCTAACAATTTTGAAGAGTAAATATTCTTTTGTAATCTTTGTAATCATATTGTAACGAAACACCCTTACATCTAGTTGACCCCTTTCCCAACCTTAGGCACTAGTCTTAGTTGACCTAGGGAAAAGGCTTGCTTGACATAAAAAAATATTACATCTTTCATTGTTGCCTTAGCGTGATAGGTTAGACTCCCCCCAAAATTAACAAATTAAAATCAACTCCTAGAAATTAAACTCTAAATCTTGTCTAGAAACTAGGGACTACCCCCCTTGGCTTCCCTAGGAGTGAGCCTAGACGGAAGAGGTTCAAGCCAAAGTGACAGCATGGTCTTTGAACCTAGGAATTGTGCCTCCAAGGACACACTAAGTGAGCAGGACTTGGCTCACATTTTCAAGTGTTTATAAGGACGACAACAGCTTCATCAGGGAGCCTCCTTATCGAATTACTTTTCGTCTTTTCTTGAATATGTATCAGGTGATCAAAGGCTCATCTTCGGTTCTCATCAAGCTCGATTAATTCTTGGGTTTTTCCTTGCATTGCATATAGATTAGAGGAGTGATGTTGCATACATTTGTAAACTAGGATATTCAAATGAATTGGCAAGGTTACTTCCATCCCATAGACTAGATGAAATGGGATATTTCCAATGGAGTCTTTATTAGTTATTCTACCTGCCCATAGAACATACTTTATCTTGCTATCCTAGTTTCCCTTCCCCCCCCACTCTCTTCTTGATAATGGTCATCAAATTATTGTTTCTTGACTTAACGAAACCATTTCCTTAGGGATAATAATTTGACGAGTGGAATAGAACAATGTCATAATAAAAACAAAATGTAGACAACTATGCAGAACTACATGCTTTGGCATTGTTGGTAGTGATATTTGATGGCACCTCGAAACATGCGATGATTCTTTCTTCCAAGAAATCCATGAAAACTTTATCTGTGGCCCTCTTTGTTTGTATTGCTTCAACTCATCCAATGAAATGCTATGTATTTGTAAGAATACATCCATAACCATTTCTTAAATTATCCTTGAATTCATCGATAAAGTCAAGGCCCAATTGTCGGAAGATCACTTCCACTATAATTGGGAAAAGAGGGAGGGTTGATAACTTTTTCTTCCCTGTGAAGAACTAACATGGCTAGCAACCTCTTATGAACTTATGAACATCTGAAAAGATACTAGATCAATAGTAACCACCTCTTAGAATATTGTGGGAAGTGGTCTTCGCTGGATGATGTCCTCCACATAATCCTTTATGAAATTCATCCATTAACGTGTTTTCTTCCTCTGAGTCCACACACATGAGAACCTAACCATATGGATTTCTCCATCCAAGGACTTTTTCAATGAAGCAATATTTAGAGGCCTTTAATCTTAAGATCTCTTCTTGTGATACAAAAGGTGCCTTGGAGTTGTAATTTTGTCAAGATAGAAAATGATATATCTGTACCAATCATGATGTTTCAATTATTCAATAATTGTTGAAATCATAGGGGGCACATCATTTTGCAATCTAAGATCAACTTCATTTCCTTCAGCTAACATCTACGCCTAACCTCTTCCTTTGACCAATTTTGTGGTTACAACTTACAAATCATATTCTTGAATCTTAGTCACCCACATGCCTCTAGTTCCCAAAAAATCTTGTTTTTCCAAGATATCCTTTACAACTGAATGGGGAACGTAGGCAATCACCTTGGAATATCCAACATATGTTCTTGAATAATTCAAGGATTTGACCAAAGTGTAAGCTTGCTTCTCCATAATGGGATATTTTAATTCATCTTTTGTAAATAATTTTCTCATTAAGGCTATGGGTTGTGCTTCATTTTGATTATTCTTTTGAAGTAACACACATGCAATCGTATTTTTAGAAGAAGAAAAAAAAATTGAAAATTCTTGGAATAATTCAGACTTACCAACAACATATATTTTACAATAGCTTCCTTGATAAGTTCATAGGTTCTCTTATTTTCCTCATCCCACTTGAAAACTACATCGTTTTTTAACAAATTTTCTATAGGCTTGGTGATCTCAACAAAATTTGGGATGAATCTTCAAATGAAATTGAACTTTCCAAAAAATGATTGCAAATCCTTCAGAGTTCAGGGTAGGGAAATCTCCTTAATTACTTTTATTCTCTTGGGATAAAATTTTACCCCATCTTTTCTAGCAATATGCCTAAGAATATTTCCTTCAATAACCCCAAATACTGACTTCTTTGGGTTCAAAAATATCTCGTATTTGCAAGACCTTTCAAATACTTATATAGATGCTAAACATGGGATTTCTTGTATTTTGAAAATACTATGAGTTCATATTAACAAATCTCATTTATTTTTCCTATGAGATCTCTGAATACATAATCCATGGCTCTAGAATGTAGCACCTTCCTTCATCAGACCAAAGGGCATCCTCAAATATTCATAAGTTCCCCAAGGTGTGGTAAATGCTTTCTTATGCCTATCATATTTTCTTACCAAAACCTAATTGTAATATGAAAATGCATCCAAAAATGACAACATCTTTGATCCCATGATTCTTTGCAACAAAGTTTCCATGTTCGACAATGGATAATTATCTTTATTGAATTCTACATTGAGATTTATGAAGACCACATAAATCATTTTTCTCACTGATCTTCTTTCACAATATCTACTAGATTGGAGAGCCAAGTATAATACCTTGCAGGAGTGATGATTCTTGCTTTGTACAATTTCTGCAATTATTTTTGGACAAGAGGGGCCAAATTCAAATTATTTTGTCTTATATTATGTAAAAATGGGTTGGTACCTTCCTTCAAGGGTATGGTGTGTTTAATTATATCCCCCTTGGAGGCCTTCAAATCATCATAGGAGAATAAAAATACGTCTTTTCTTTCTCTGATAAGATCTTCAATTACATTTCTTTCATTTCCTTATATTCCTTTTCCAATCTTTATCATTTTTTTATTCTCGCTGGATCCAATGTTGACTTCCTCATATTCATTGGGCTTATCCATTTATTTCTTCTCTTTGTATTTGTCATGTTTGTCAAACAAACATTCAATAGGTAGAAGACTTGCTGGAATCTGATTTTCCTTTATTTATTTTTCTAAACCTTGTTCTCTCCAATCAATCTTGTTCTCAATAAATTCCAAGAAGTTTCTCATGAATATTAAAATCTATGCATCATCAACCAAAAATTTCCATTTGATAAAATTATTTGAGATTATTGTTCTCAAAATAAATTCCAATTTCCATTCCTCAACAAATATTCACAAATCAGTAGTGTCAAAATGGAGATGGCTACCACATTGGTTATTTCATTCAAATCCATTGGTTCAAATGTCAAAGATAAAGCATCAAAATATTCCATGGCGTTCCATACTACATTCCTGTATCTTTTCAATATTTCATTTTTAGAAGAAAAAATACCTTTCACTTGTTAAACAACTAGGTTGAAATCACCAAAAAATTTCAAAATCTTAATTCCAAGATCTTTATTTAAATTAAAACCAAGAAAAAAAACTTCATATTTAGCTGCATTGTTAGATCCTTCAAATTCCAAGAGGAAATAATAACATGAAACATTACCTTCACGGGAAGTGAAAACAATACCTACACCCATACCTACTTGGGACGTTTCCTGGTCGAAGTTCATCTTCCACATGTTGACTTCTCTCTATGAGCTAATTCTATTGTGAGCATGGTGTAGGATCCAATATGTTCTTAAAAGAAAAGAATTTTGTTATTGCATACCCGAAGATTCTCCACGTGATATTTCCTCATCAGATCTATAATCACAGGATTTGTAGTTGTGCAAATCCCAACACAAGATCATCAAATGTTGCATAACTTCAAGATATCCTACCACTGTCACCTTAGTAAAAAATCCCCTTGTTTTAGTGATGGAGGAGGTTCACCATAGGGAAGGCTTCCTTGCTGACCTCAAGGGATCAAATTAGTAAGTTTTCTATGTTGGAAGATTGGTTGTTGTCATTGATGTCAACCCTAGTCATGGGTTTTGGACCGCAAGATTGATGAAGGTATTTGGACATGAAGGAAAATGCACATACAGATACAACATCCAT
>JZKD02S1693520.1:104033-117793 GCA_000966675.3 Picea glauca | reverse complement strand
TGATCTTTAATTTTCCAGGTCATTATTCAACATATGGCGTGGGACTTAGGTTTAATGACTTTTTATGGGTTCTGCGCAATGCCTCTTCTCCTCTTAATCACCATGGGGTTAGAAAAACACTTCATCATCCAAAGTCTTGCATTTTTCATCAATCATCATACATATTTATTGAAAAGAAGTTTTTTAACCTATATCCTAACCTACATCATTTGCACCTTTAGCCCAGCTTAGACTGTTGGACTAAAAAAATACTCTACCTAGGGGCTATTTGACCAAGATTAGGCTGTTTGGTCAAATTTATTCACTACCTAACCTATCATCTTGACTAAGATTAAACAGTTTAGTCAAGATTATTCACTAAGCCTATCAACATCAATTTAAAAGGACTTGGCCATGCTTAGACTGTATGGATCAAACCATTGTTATTGCATGGGGATTTATTTAATTTCTTTTATGCCCTCTTTTATTCTTTTCTCACTTTCTTTCTTTTCTTTTTTTCTTTCTTTTTATTTTTCCTTTCTTTTTCAGGATGTAGTAATCTCTGCAAATAAAAAACACTGAAGAGAAAAAAAATACAATCAACAGTTGATCCTATAAATTATAGGGTTATAATAGTGGCTCCACCTGGGGATGGTATCCTCCTTGCGAGATGCCAAGAATCTTGTTTCTTGTTGTCTTGAAAAACTTCCTCTAGAGTTTCTTTTACTATCTGACTTGCTTTATTCCGGAAAAGTTGATGACATATTCGATGTCTTAGGGCCTTCTTTGTGGGCTTCAAACATCTGAACAAAAACACCTACACCTAAAAGACTTATAAAAGAAATGATATATACAATGGAATGGAATGGTGATCTCTCTACTAAGGTGGCAAGTAATGCTTCAACATTCTGCCATTTATGGGTCCCCTTGGCAGGTCTGATCCGTCACGATTAGCAAGTAGAAAATCATTGTTTCCTCTGAAGGCCTGAATGGTGTAAGGAACCTTCCACAAGCTATCGAAATTTCCATGTTTACCTTTATCTTCATTTCTGGAGTCCCACCTCAAAACTAGATCACCCAATTCGAAGTTATCCTCTTTGGTTCTCTTGTCATAAATATTTTTAATATTTTCCTGGATCACTTGAGTTTTGTTGTAAACTTCTTCTCTGGATTGCATTAGGTGGATCATTTGATTTATTCTTCATTGAACATCGTTTTTTTCTTCTTGTGTTTCCTGCAATAGTTTCATGACCGAAACTCCTAATGAAAGGGGGGAAAATGCCTCAATTCCATACACCAATTGGTATGGAGACATACCAATCGATCTTTTGGTGCTAATCTTTTCAGCCTAGAGCGCGAAAACCAACTTATTATTCCACGATTTCTTGTTTTCCTGCAGTGTCTTTCTGAGGATGTTCACTAGACTTTTGTTAGAAGACTCAACTAGCCCATTTCCCTGTGGATAAAAAGTCGTCGAGTGTCCCAAAGTAATATGATATTGATTACAAAAATCTATGAGCCTTTTGGATCTGAAAGTTGTTGCATTATCAGTTATAATTTTTCTAGGGCATCCAAAATGAGACAAATTGTCAGTTTCTAAAAACTTGATGATGACAGAGTCAGTAAATTGCCTGCATGGCACAACCTCGATCCACTTGGTGAAGTAGTATGTGGCCGTGAGGATCCATTTATGTTGGCCCAAAGAGGGATGATGTATTTCACCAATGAAGTCTAGCCCCCACTGTTGGAAAGGATATTCAATAGAGATGGGTTTCATTGGGAGTGGCAGAAGCTTCCTTTTCCCTTCAAAAATATGACACTAGTGGCAAGAAGTAACCTTCTGGTGAACATCAAAAAACAGAGTAGGCCAGTAAAAGCCAGCTCTCAGAATATTGTTAGGTGTGGTCTTCCAGCTCAGGTGCCCACCAAAGTCTCCTGCATGGAAATCTTGAAGAACTTTGTCAGCTTCATCTTTTAACAAGAAATTAAGCAAGATACCACCAGGATCTTTCCAATAGAGATTGTCTTCCAGAATACAAAATTTCAATGCTTTCAATTTAATAAATCTATCTTTGGTCTTAGTCAAACCTGGAGGAGCCTATAAATTGTGGAGTACGAAAATGAGGTATGTGTACCAAGGGGAATTTAAGAATGCCTCTTTTATGTTTGGAGTTGCCTGCTCTTCTGGTCTGTCTACTGCAGCCAAAAAGTTAATATATAAAGCATGGAAATTAGACTCAGCCATCAGTTTGGACAAACTTTGTCCTTTGATCCGTTTAGTAGGTTTTATCTCAATGTCATATTCCAGAATGACCACAATCCATTTTCCTCTTCTGCCATTCGGATTATCCTGGGTCAGAATATCTTTAACCACTATGTTTGGGACATATGCAATTGTGTGAGAATGGAGAATATAGACCCTAAAATATTTTATGGCCTTTAACAGGGTGAAGGCTTGTTTCTCCATAATATTATAATTCAAAGTTGTGTCTCTTAAAGCTTTGCTAAAAAAGGCTATGGGTTGCTCGTACCCTTCATTGTTTTTTTGCAACAATACTGCTTCTATAGTGTGCTCAGATGCGAAAGATAAAAGGAAAAAGTCTTTGGTATAGTCTGGGCTAATTAGAACTGGAGCTTGGGTGAGAGCATGTTTCACTTGCTCAAATCACTGTTTGGACTCGGCGTTCCATTTGATTTTTTTGTCCTTTTTCAACATATTGGTAATATTCCTGAGAAGCTTGGCCAAGTTTGGTATGAATCTTCTAAGGAAATTTATTTTGCCAATGAAATATTGCAGTTCTTTGATGTTTCTAGGGTGTTCCACCTTCTGGATAGCTTCTATCCTGCTGGGATCTATTTTAATTTCGTCTTTTGAGATTATGTGTCCCAACAGTTTACCTTCCTCTAACCCGAAAAGGCTTTTCTTAGGATTTAATGAAATACCAAATTTTCTCCACTTCTCAAACACACGTCTAAGGTGGAGCAAATGTTCTTCATCGGATTTGGAGTAAACAGTTACATCATCCAGATAAATGACTATAAATTTCCCAGTCTCATCTACAAAGGCAATATCCATTAGTCTTTAGAAAGTAGCTCCAGCGTTCATCAGACCGAAAGGCATCTTCACATACATGAAGGTACCCCAGGGTGTGGTAAAAGTTGTCTTCTCTTGATATTCCGGGTGGACCAGGACTTGGTTGTAACCAGAGAAACCGTCCAGTAAGGAGATCCTACTAGATCCGACCACCCTTTGTAAAATATGGTCCATTTTGGGTAAAGGGTAATTATCTTTGAGGGAAACTTTGTTCAGATTTCTGAAATCTGTACAGAGCTTGATCTCACTAGTTTTCTTCCTGGTTGGAAATAGATTAGAAACCCATTTGGAAAACCTCAAGGGAACTATAATCTTGGCATCATACATATTGATTTATTTCTCTATCAAGGGAAGCAACTTGGGATTAATTCTCCTAAGTTTTTGTCTGAAAGGTTTATGTTCTTCTTTTATGGGAATCTGGTGTTGTATGATGCTTGTGTCATAGGATTTTAAGTCCTCATAGCCCCAGGCGAAAACATCTATATATTCGTTAAAAATTTCAATGTATTTGTTTTTTTTCTCTGGTGGCAGTGATTTAGACTGTTTTATCATTTTGGGGTTTTCTTCTGTTCCTATGTTATAGTCTTCAACCTCTTTACTGCTAGCTTCAATTTTCGGTTTTTTGGCTACATCGTTAAAATCAAACAAGTCTTCCAATGGAACTAAACCTCTAGGTAACACATTATTTTTCAACTGCGGGATATCAGAATCTACATCATTTTCATTGATTTCCTTAGCATCTATTGTATTTACACTACCATTCTCAAAAATAGATTTATTTACAACTTCTTCATCTTGTTCTAAATCTATGTTCGTACATTCGAAATCATTTTTACATTGCAGTAAATCTTCAATTTGATCGTCATTTCCAAATACCTTCCAATATATGATGTTATCAGGAATGGTAGGTCTGCACTTCACCTCCACTGTGTACTTGCGAGTGGGACAAAAAGGGATTTTACAGGTCGCTGCTGACGTGGCAAGTCCGTCTGTGAGTATATTTTGTCCTCTAGGCATCACCTGCAAATCAACCTCAGTAAAGCATTGGAGAGCATCTAAAATAGCGTTTCTATAGGCTCTAAGCCTGGGATGTTTTGTTGCATACTCACCTTTGATTTTCTTGATAATTAATTCAGAATCACCCCTTACCATTATCTGCTTATCACCAACTTTTTTCAATAATTTCAGGCCGAGCATCAAAGCCTTGTACTCGGCTATGTTGTTAGTACATTGAAAGTTCAGTTTATAGGAATGATTCTCGGAGTACTTTGATCTGTGGTTATGCATCCACACTCCGGCTCCAGCTCCTTCTTTACTCACAATGCCATCAAAGTCCATGCTCTAGAAGTCTGATGGCAGTTCCTCATTTTCTTCAACCATGGGGTTTCTTACTTCGACAGTAGCTTTATCATTCTTTGGGTCAGGAGCATCATATTCCAGTTGTGTGGTTTGTTCTTCAAAGTCACGATCGTTTTATAGGATAAAATAATCCATATCAGAGTGTGTAGAGTATAGTGGGTAATTGTGTGGCTTTTCCTGGCTACTGAATATATACTTCATCAGTGTTTCTCTATAAAGTCTTCTATGTTGATCGAAAACTGGAATGGTGGCGTAGGACATATCTAGATACAGGGTTCCTCTCAATTTAGCTCCCCATGACCTTGATAAAAACATACCATACTTGGGGGGAATGTCTGCTACAATGATGTCCATCACCAAACTTTTTTTCAAAATTTGAGCCAAGGTGATGCACAGATCTTTAATAAGGCCTATGCATTTAACTTTGTTGGAGTCGAAAGAATGCAAATATTTGTAGGGTCTGGTGACCTCGAGTCCCAACTTTTCCATCACATCTTTAGGCATTAGGTTGTGAGAGGCACCTGAATCCAGCATAGCATTGTGTAATATCAGATCGTGGATATTTAGTCTGATGTAAAAAGGAGCCATGGTGCCATTATCAGTTTGACCATCAACTTCAGGGCCAAACAAGAGCTCAGTTCGATCATCAACAAGGTTTACTGTGTCAGAGTGGTGTACAGATCCAACATCCAAGGCTTTGGTACCTATATCAGGTTCGATTCTTAAATCTTTCATCACCTGAGACCTATAAGTGTTCTTATTCATCAGCTCAGATAAGGGAATAGGAATCTTTAATTTTGCTAGTTTCCCTTCGAGGCTGAAAGGAACGATGGTTTTTTTTAAACTCTGCACTTCTGATTTATCGATAGAAAATCTATGGACAGGTGCACCTGTTTGAATGGTTGACAAACTTTTGTTCGACTTGTTCTCTTAAGGATTTATGGAGTTTTTTACACAAGAGATTCAACATCATTCCGCTCATGGGTTTTTTTGGGAAGGTTTTCTAAGGTTTTCCTTATTTCAGCAGCCTTCTTTGGAGAGTTCTCATTAGCCTTCTTGCTTCTCAGGTTATACTGCCTGTGAACCTCCATTATAGCATTCTCAAAGGCTTGATGTTCTATTTTCTCGGCTTCCTCATTTACCTTTGTTTGTGACAGGAGAAAGATTTCGTGTTCTTCTTGGGTGAGAAAAATAGATTCATGATCATGATCATGATCACCCATTAGATTTATATGAGTATCATCAAACTCCTCAATTACTTCCTCCCCATCATTAGCATAGTTTTCCTGGAGAGGTGGTCTAATCTACTGATCAGGTCCCCATTGTTCCCGTTGATCCCTAGGATCTCTTTGTCTAATCTGGGGTGGATTTCTCCTAAAGTTTAGGTTTCTGATTTGAGGGGTAGCTTGGTTCTCCCTAGGTGGGTTCCTTTTAGTTATGGTGAGTCTCTCCATCATTTTCTCCATAGATTTGGCTAGAGAATCTAATTTGGCATCAAATGAGGAAGTAGAAGGTTCTTCCTTGATGGTGACCCTCTTTTCTATTCTCTGCCTGGCCCTTATGGCCAAAAGATTTGCTTCTACACTGACAACACTTTTTCTCATGTCTTCCATAGTTGTTGCATTTCTTTCCCTTAATTGATACGACATGTCAGCGTCAAAACCATCAAGGAACTTTATTAATTCCAAACCTTGTGGTGGTTTAATTTCAGTCAGGATAGCATTGTATAGATTGTTGAAACGAGTACAGTAATCATGCACTGTCTCTCCTTAGTTCCTTTTGATGTTCTCATACTCCGACAGAATTTGGAGAGGATTTTTCTTTACCTCCCACCGGTCTAGGAAAGTCCGATGGAAAACAGTAATGTCAGTAATGGTAGCAGCACGTAAAGTTTTGAACCACTTTTTCACATCTCCGGTTAGTCTTTGTGCAAATAATCTCATTTGCACATCAGCTTCGTCTACTTCTTGCAGGTCAAAGTAATCGTTCATTTTGTCAACATGTTGTTGCGCATTCAAGGGGTCGGTGCTATTGAACTATGGAAGTCTAGTTTGATAATCTTGGGGCATGTCATGTAAAGGAGAAACCAATACCAACGGAGCATATCTTGACACCATGATAGGTGGAGGAGGCTGAACAACAACCTGTGTGATAGGAGAGGAAATGCCTGAAGATATAGAGGATGAAGGACTTGAAGGAATGGAGTGACCTGGTGTAATTTTAGCAGAAACCGCAGCGATGGTTAAAGTAGGAAGTTCGATGGTCTACTGAAGATGGAGTTTGTCTAAATCTTGACCAAGATTTGCGACTAGGTCTTCGAGTTTATCAATCTTGGAGTGAAAAATTTGCTCAACTTCAGCTCTAGGAGAAAGTATCTCAGGGGTCCTGGGCTAAAAAACAGTTTGGTCTAAGAACGTTTCACTAAAAAAACTGTCATATTTTGTCCTGAAAAGACTTGTTCGAAAAGGTATCTCAAACTCAAGGTCTGGAAGAACAACCAAATTTTCTGGAAGAGAAAAAGACCTCGGAAGCATGCGGTTACTCCTCGAAATTTCTGTAGTGCTTTTCTTCCTGAGTAGTCTTTTGGGGTTATCTATTACTTTTGCGGGTTTTGGGTCAGGATGAGATTTGGTAGAAATTCTCTTGGGAGCCAGAACTGTTGATTTTATTCTACCTTCAGAGATTTTGGTTATTTATGCACAAACTTTAACAACCTCTGAACATTATTTCTAGGTAAAGATTAGGGTTTGAGTTTTTTTCCAGAAATAAAGTCGTCTTTGTTCTAGGGGAAAGAAAACAAGGGGTGGAAAGTTTGTTTCAGTTCTTCCCCAGTGGAGTCACCATTTATGTTATGACTCTGTAAATTCCCAGAGGTTGTTATGAGGCAAGAAGAAACTTATCAGAGGTAACCTTAACCAATCACTTCGAAACTGGAAGCTAGCCCTACCAGTTTCAGAGAGGGATCTCTTTGTGAGTTCTAGGTTTGTTTGAGTGTTCAAAGATTTTAGGCTAGTTAGAAAGAATATAACTGTGTTTTTCGTATTGTTTTTGAATAAAGTGGTTGAATATCAATTACGCTTCCATTGGGCTATGGGGTCTTTTTTTTAAAAGATAGAAGTTAAAGACAACGTTACAAGATTCGTTTCACGGGGCGAGATGGTGCTAATGTTGGATTATTTAGAAATAAAAATGTTGTATTGCTGAAAAGGTGAGATATCAGTTAAAACAAAAAAACATTTAAGAATTTATTTGTTATAACATCAGAAGAAAAACATTTAAATCTGTAAAAGATTAAGAACAGAGTACACAATGGTAAATTTTTCAACTTTAACTTCTTTTAAAGATTAGATTTTAGAAAGGCAATATGATAACTGAGAAAGAAAAAAACGTGTATGCAGACAGAGGGAACTTCACCAACAATGGACATGTAGGAATCCTGTGAAACTTCTCTTTGTATTACAGGAATAACTTCTTGATAAAAATTACAGCAACTAGAGCTTGCTCGGGTGAAACTATCAACAACACCTCCTACTTCTAAGTGAAAAATATTGATAAAAAAAGTTACAACGACCCTGTCATTAATGATCAGGATGTGAAAGAGTCTAAGTCTAACTAACTAATCTAACAAGATGCAGAAATGTAGTAACCGATGACGATGTGTTGAATCTCTCATGTTGATTTCGGGGAAGACCATTGTTCAGTCATTCGGATGACCTCAACTGTGTTGGACACTGAGCTAGATGTTGAGATGGATGATGAGATGGATGAGACGTTGCCTTTACTCAATCAAATCGCACAGCTCATCCCATATCTGTGTGCTTGGGATGGTAATTTTCAATAACCGGCGGTAAACTTCATCTATCTTAGTGTATTTAGCAAAAGTTAGCTTGATGATGAAGACATACTTGATCTCATGCTGAATGTTGAGGTCATGTTGCAGAGTCTCCAAGAATGCTTTTCCCGTGATACTGCCTTGTATCCCTAAAAACTTGGAACTATCTTTGGCCACGATGGTGATCCTTTGCTTGTAATTGGACAGAGTCATTAGTTTATAATTTAGGACACGTAGATCAAGAAGACCCTTTTTTTGCAAGGCTTCAATCTTGCTAAAAAATCTTTGAACTCTAATGTCCATGTTCTGAGCCTTTTCCTCCAACTGTAACATCAATCCTCTTTTAGTCAATGCTCTTTTTACCTCCAGGATAGTCTCTGTTCTGTCTTCGAATTTCAATTCTTCCATCAATTCTTTCGTTTTGGAGTTCATAAACTTGATGATCTCGTTGGTCGCAGAGGGCATCTCACCCAGCTCTGTGTTTACCCTGTCAATGGCTTGCATACTCTTTAACACTAGATCATGTTGCTCGAACATGATTTGCACCATGGGACAAATTTCATTTATGGATTTTGCAATATATGTCCATCTGTTTTCCTTAGCCTCTATTAATGTCTTGCCTGCCACTGTTTGTTTCTGGAGCTATTGTATTTCCCACTTAATCTTCTCTGTTGCCTGTCTCTCAACATTATATCTTGTTTGGAAAGAGGATTTGAGTTCTTAGAGAATTTCAACCTCCCTTTTCAACCTACTAATCTCTGTCTCTTGCAAATTCATTTCCTCCATGGACTTTGCTAGCTCCACAGTTTTTTCCAGTGTTGTTAATGGGGTTGATGATGGAATTTCTACTATAGTGGTTGTTGGAACTGTTGTTGTACTTACTTTTGTAATGGGAACTGCACTCAATGGAATGACTTCCATTGGTGTCATTTGTTCCTTTTATTTCAATAACTTTTCCAACTCTATCTCCATTTCTTTGAGCTATGCGTTCTACTGCATGACAAGCTTCAACAATTCTTCTTTCTCCTTTTCGGCTTCAACTACCTCTTTAGCTTGTGAATCCTCTGTTGGTGGCAATTTCAATTGTTTTCTCAAAGATGCAATGTCGACATTCTTTTTCTTCAACATTTCCTCTGTTGCTTTAACATTCGAGGGATCATACCCAATCTTGAGCACCAACTCCTCTAAGGATTTTATTCTATTATCCTTTGCAAAAGAGGATATCTTTTCCAACTTCAATTGGGCTTGGACATTGCTTAAAGATACATGTAACTTAGTTGCGGTAGAGGAAGCATGTGCTAATGTGGAGAAGACCATTTCTCCAGTTTTTCTGTGCAAATCCATCTGGTCAGCTGGATGGACCTGTTTAGTGTCAAAAACAATAGTTGACCACTTGTAGTCAGTGATCTCTTTGGGGTGAGGCACATGTGCTTGCAGGAATGCGAGATGCATTCTTCTTTTCTCTATATCAAAGGCTGACAATAGTATGTGTTGTGTCATGGAGGTTTGCATCCAGAACTGGGAGTAGGTGCTATTAGTCAGCATTTGGTTCTTCTTTTTAATCATATCATATTTCTCAAATATGCTTACAGGTGCAGATCCTTGTGGAGTTTGGGTGGTCACGGCTATTTTTGTCTACTTCAAAGAAGAAGAGGTTGACACCACCTGCTGTCTTCTCTCAATCATTGTGGTAGAGTAGGGCTCTTGCTCACTAGACATGTGAGTAGCATGAGTGGTTTTGGGTTTCTTGTTGTATACCCGGAATTCTTTTGTTGATACCTCGGTGATTGAAGATCAATTATCCTTTCTTGGCCTTTTTTCCTTGGGTATCTGAGGAGTAGCAGTCGGTGAGATAGATACTCAAAGAGATTCATGTGGCTCTGTATCTACCAAAGTATTTACTTCCGATTCTGTCTGGTTCACATATTTTTCAATTTTTGGCTCGAGGGTGTGGGCATAGGGTGAACTTTTGTTCTTGGACCTCATCTCTGTAATGATCCTACTGGGGTCATATCTCCAAATAAAACTAGTGTTGAATTTCATCTCCTTCAATAATTTGTCTTCCTCTTCCCCAGTAGCTTGACTGTTGCAGATAAATGGGCCTATTTGTCCTTTGATCCTCATCTGTTGTTTTTTCTTCAGAGACACAAAATGGATGTCATGTGAGTTTATCATTTGACGAATATATTCCAGTGTGAATATTCGAATAGGCACATACTTAGGCAACTTGTATGGAGCTAGTCCACACCCATACACTCTAATTTATGTGTGATTTTGGTATATAAACCAATATCCAGTCTTTGCCAGATCTGAAAGGTGCAAAACTCTTTGAATTTCTTCATTTATTCTCGGCTCAGGTCTTCCACTAAGCATGCCCACAACTGGATGATAAAACAATTCAATGAATTGTTTAAAAGTGAACTCAATGGAGTTTCTCCTCAACAACGACGTCCATAATGTGACTGCTTGAAGTTTTCCTTCCTTGTCCATCTTCTACATTGAGAAAGAGAACCTATCCGCCTAAAAAAAGACGAACATGTAAGCTAGGATGGATGAGTACCAGAACATGCCCTCTGTGGCAAATTGTGAAAATTGCTCATGAATGTTCTCCGCCAGGAAAGTGTTGTAGTCAAACTGAATGGTGGATATTTCCTCGATAGAGAAAATGGATAGAAAACCCAATATAGGCTCATCCACCCATGCGTATGAAAAATAACCAAGCAGACAACAGAGTGATGAAATAACTTGGTTGCCCTTTTCTGAGAACAGGGAGGAAGGATAGGGGGGATTTTATTTGGGGAACTGAGCATCCTGTGGGAAGAAAAATTCAAATATCTGGGCTCTTTGAGGAAAATATACTTTATGGTATAACTCTATTATGATTTCAAGATTGAAAGGGGAGGCAGATTTATTTTTGGGTATCTACATCATCTGATAAATGGCCTCTGGCATGATGAAGAATAGATTTTCTCCTGATGACAAGACTATGGCTCTCTGGTCGGGAAGTTAATGAGCCTGGCATTTGAGGGAAAATTCATGGAAATGATGGACCTTGGGGAAAAGATATAAAGGAAGATTGGATTCTCAGAGCCCGATTTCGTCGCTCTGATCTAAGAAAGTGTCTTTGAGCCACGACTACAACTCCGCGAAGTCAACTTCGCACCTAGTGTCTGATATCAGATGATCTTTGTCAGCCAATGGGATCTTGTCGAGGTCGATAGGAGGTGGGAGGAAAGGATTTTCCCCGGCTTCTACTTTCTTGGATTTTGGCACCATTGTTGTGAAGAGTACCTGTAATTTCAAACAAAATGTTAGTGGTGATGGCTCTGGCTAGATGAGGCATTGTAGAGGCGGAGGAAAATGAATCTCTTGATACGCAAGGACTGTGAATGGAATGGGAGATGACCGAAATGGGGTTGAATTTGAGTGGATGGGTATTCATTTGGATGAACAAGGACAAGTCATATGGACAATGGGTATGTGGCCAGTCATAAATGGCCAATGGGTCATTTAGAGCATGAGAGTGCAGGATGAAGGAGGTATGAAGTGTACCTCTGGTCGACGTGTGCACTAGTGATTGGAAGGCGAACGGGAAAGATATGAACTGTAACGGTTAGATGGATGGGACAAGCTAACGGGGTCATGACGTGGAACTTGCAGAGGGTGGTGGTGAATTGTAACACCGATAGGCGATAAATGTTTGGAGAGGGGGAGTTTGGACGCAATGAGATGATGTCGCGTTGAGATGGGGCCCGCCTGGATTTGTTTCATTCCGGACCCCCCCTTCAGTTAAAGGCAGAACAGTCGGGGGGGGGGTCCAAGATTCCTTGCTGACCGCTGATCTAGGCGAAGCCGAATCAGTTGTTCATCTGGGCACGTCATTTAACATCATGTCAGACCCCCCCCCGTTAAAAGAAGAATTGTCGAGGGGGTCCGGAATCTTTTGTGGATCGTCTGATTGCATGCTGGTGGGATGGACATAGATCTGAGCACACATCTTAAACATCTTTTCAGAAACCCCCCCCCACCGTTAAAGATCAAATGAATGGGGGGGGTCCGAAATCTTTTCAGAGCTATAGATCTGGGCGTTCACCGCTCAGTCATAGATCTAGGCCTGATCTTTAATTTTCTAGGTCACTATTCAACATATGGCATGGGACTTAGGTTTAATGACTTTTTATGGGTTCTGCGCACTGCCTCTTCTGCTCTTAATCACCATGGGGTTCGAAAAACACTTCATCATCCAAAGTCTTGCATTTTTCATCAATCATCATACATATTTATTGAAAAGAAGTTGTTTAACCTATTTCCTAACCTACATCATTTTCACCTTTATCCCAGCTTAGACTGTTGGACTAAGAAAATACTCTACCTAGGGGCTATTTGACCAAGATTAGGCTGTTTGGTCAAATTTATTCACTAGCTAACCTATCATCTTGACTAAGATTAAACAGTTTAGTCAAGCTTATTCACTAAGCCTATCTACATCAATTTAAAAGGACTTGGCCATGCTTAGATTGTATGGATCAAGCCATTGTTATTGCATGGGGATTTATTTAATTTCTTTTATGCCCTCTTTTATTCTTTTCTTGCTTTCTTTCTTTTCTTTTTTTCTTTCTTTTTCTTTTTTCTTTCTTTTTCAGGATGTAGTAATCTCTGGAAATAAAAAACACTGAAGGGAACAAAAATACAATCAACAATTGATCCTATAAATTATAGGGTTATAACAGGAACAACAAAAGTCCAATCTAGAGCCCGCCTACTGGGAATTCGCAGTCAGATAAGTTTATGGGTATGGAATGGGGAAGCATTCGGCTGGTGTCGAGATAAAAGAGCACAAGTGCAAGTGTGAACTAGGAATATGATCCGTGAGTTTACTTGGTTCTTTCTTGTATGCTTTGTTTGTCAATTTGTATATCACAAAACTCTGAGGCATTCTATTAGTGAGCCAACCGACAAGTCTGATTGTCAATTTGTATAGTGTGGAACTGTGGGTGTTGTTTGTAGGACATAGAACTATAGAGGAAACTATTTTCCCTTTAATATAGCTTCTGTGCCGCAAATGTGGTAGGTTCAATTTAAAGAAAGGGGAAGTGGTCGTTGGAAACGTGTGAATCCGGCAAGCCACGTAGCAAGGCATTTTGGGGGAAAAAAAATGATTAAGTAACTAGGAAGAGAAACTACTGGGAATAAAAGAGTGGGAAAATAGAAAGGCAGAAGGCAATTTTGGTAAGTACGAATTGGTTTCAAAGAAGCCCCATTGTTGCAAAACCATCATTTTTTACTAATTGCCAGCAAATGCATTGTTGAAGATTATATTTTATTACAACATATGCGTGTAAGTATGTTCTTGATACATTCTTCCATGACTGTAACATATTAACTTAACTACTAAACTTCATTTTCTACTAGTTTCCAGCAAATGCTTTGTTGAAGATTGGATTTTATTGGAACGTGTGGGTGTAACTGTGTTCTTGATACATTGTTCCATGACTG
>JZKD02S1693520.1:65222-79811 GCA_000966675.3 Picea glauca | reverse complement strand
TATGAAAGCTTTCGAAAACTAATCAATTACTAATCTCAAGTGTAGGCCCATCGATGACTTCCTCTTCCTAAAAATGGTTTCAGATCTTCTTAAGATAATCAAAACGACCTTAAAAACTCTAACAAGTTATGTTGATCTTGCTTGCATCGAGGTGAAGTAAATTTAGTGTTTTTAATCAGGGAGCCCCGCGTGAACTTGGGATGTAGATATAGTTTAAAAGAAAACTAATCACTAGAGTACAGTATAATTCATGTATAACAGACTTACAGATATCTTAGACATTGCTTCATTGTCAGCGAGCCTGTTCAGTACCCCAGTGAAGTTATATGATTCCCTTAATTGAATTTCCTTTTACCACTTCGGTTTGTAACTTTTGCATTTAAATGTTGAGATGAGGGCAATCATTTAATGAATTTCCTTTCATCATCTCTTTTCTGGACTAGATGGGAGCAATCATTTATGAATTTCCTTTCACTATCTATCTTATATTTTTTCTTTTAAAACATGAAGTGGGTGCAATCAATTTGTATACTCTGGGTGATATCTGTTTATAATTTAGAAATAGAGGTCTATTAACTCATTTTGATTACTCTGGACTAGTATTCTTCTGACCTTCAAAACATCTTATTCTGCAGGAAAATTCTTATGGGGGACTTTAATTTCCAAGGACCTTCATTGAGCAAGACTAATCACTTAAACCTGTTAAAAAACTAAGAGAGTTAGGATTATCTTATACATCATTTTTTTCAGTAGAAGTCTGAGGAGCCGCAAGGGCTTGCCCTTTTTCCAAAGATTCGCTTGTCGGCTTTTCAGAGTTAGAATGTGACCCGCCTTTTTTTGTGGATGCCATGGGAAGGCATCTGGAGTCAAGGAAGACTTCACCAAAATTTGAACAAGGTGACACGGGGAGGTATAATGCAAACCTGATTCTTGGAACTTCTTTGAGGTTGCCCTACTTCCTCTTTTGTTTATTTTAATTATTTTTATCTTATCCAGAGGAAATTTTTATAATCTATAGTAAAATTCCGTTCTTTTGATAACATATCGGGCAAGTATCTTTACAGATATGAAACCATTGTTGCACCAAGTGATATTCATGGGAGATTTAAACAATTCAGAGATTCATACCTGTGATTTCCCACTTCGTTCTCATCTAAGTAAATTATTTATTTATCACCTGTTTCAGGACGATCAATTTTCTGATACACGACCATTGATTTTTCTTCTTTTTGATGTTTGAGTTGTAGACAAAAAATCCTGCATGAAAACAACATGAAAAGTGTCAAGGTTTTCAGAGTCACAGAGTTCAATGTGTTAACTATTTCATATTTATTTTTCTATGAAATCACTAACCTGTTTTATTTGTGGTGGAAGTAAAACTTACCGAAAAACTGTAAAAAACAAAAAACACAAACCGGTATATACAGTGGGATTTTGGAAATTGTTTATTGCATAAAATGCTTCAGATAAGGCCCGTTGATAGGGGCGTTGAGGATTTTACCGTCCAGATTTTCTAGCAGAAATGAGTTCTTCCCTTCAGAAGTTGTAACTTTGAATGGTCCATACCAGATATGATCGGATTTACCATGTTTATCCGAGTCTTCCTTCCTAGCGTCCCATTTCAAAACCAAGTCGCCGGGGAGGAATTCCCTGTCTTTAGACTTATGATCAAATATGGATTTCATATTGTCTTTATATTTTGAATCTTTTCATCCACTTCAGCTCTGTTTTGTTGAAATTTGATCAACTGATTTATTCTCCTTGTGACATGATTTGGTTCTTCTTTCTCATCTTGCCAAAGTTTCATCACGGGTAGGGCCAAATTTATGGGTAATACTACGTCAGTCCCATATACCATTTGAAATGGAGAAGTGCCAATTGATTTCTTGGTGCCTATCTGATTTTCCCAAAAAGCGTAGTTCAAATGCACATGCCAAGATTTTATATTTTCGTTCAACACTTTCTTAATTATGGTGATTAAGATTTTGTTTGATGATTCAGCTAGCCCATTGCCTTGAGGGTAGTATGTCGTAGAGTGACCCAATATAATATTGTATTTTATGAAAAATCTAACCATTTCCATAGATTTGAATGCCTGGGCATTCTCTGTAACTATCTTTCAGGGATAGCCAAATCTAGATAATATGTTCTCTTCCAAGAAATCTATCACCACTGAATTTGTCGCTTTTCTGGTCGGAATAGCTTCTACCCATTTGGTGAAATAATCTGTAGCGGTCAGGATCCATTTGTGTTGCACGCTGGAATGTGGATTAATTTCTCCTATAAAATCCAACCCCCATTGTTGAAATGGGGCTTCCGTTTTAACCAGGACCAAAGGTAATGCTGGGAGTTTTTTCTTGCCTGCGAATAATTTGCAGGAGTTACAGGATTTGACTTTGGCATTCACATCTGCGGATAATTTAGTCTAGTAATATCCTGCTCTCGGGATTTTATAAGTCATTTCTCTCCACGCATGATGTCCTCCGCACACTCCCTCATGAAATTCATTTATGACCCTTTCTGTCTCTGATTCTACTAGACAAACCAGTAGAAAACATACGGGGTCTTTCCAATACAATTGGCTTTCTGAAATACAATACTTTACCACATGCAATTTCAACGTCCAAGTTTTAGACGGAGATATATCATTTGGGAATTTTAGAGTCAGAAGATAATATACTATGTATTTATACCAACCCGAAGATGCAAACTTTTCTTCAATTTTGGTAGTAGCTATTTGGTCGTCGAATTCGTCTATATCCAAATATCCTTCATGCTCTTGTAGGTTATTTATTATGAGCGCTCTAAAATTTGATTCAGCTAGTAGCTTAGCCAAACCATGTCCCTTTACGAGATTTGTCGGTTTCACCTCTAGATCAAATTCTTAAATTTTAGTAATCCATCGACCTCTCTTCTCGTCACTGTAAGGCTAAACCAATATATCCTTTACGGAACTGGTGGGTACATATGCAATGATCTTGGAGTGTAGCATGTAGGTTCTCAAAGCCTTTAGTGCCTTCACCATAGCATATGCCTACTTTTCCATTATGTTGTATCTCAACTCCACGTCTCTAAGACTTTTACTGAAGAATGCTATTGGTTTCTCAAAACCTTCTTCATTCTTCTGGAGGAGTACCGTCACAATTATGTGTTCGGATGCAAATGAGAAGATAAAAATTTCTTTCAGATAATATGAGATTTCCAGTACAGGTGCTTCACCTATAATTTTCTTGATGTGTGCAAATGATGCTTTAGCTTCGGTCGTCCATTTAACTTCGTTGTTCTTCTTAAGCATATATGTGATCAATTTCACGATTTCAGCAAAGTTCGGGATAAATCTTCTTAAAAAAATTATTTTTCCTAAAAATGACTGAATTTCTTTTACATTTCTAGGAATATTTATAGTGTCTATAGATTCGACCCTTTTAGGATCAATTTTAATTCCATCTCGAGATACAATATGGCCCAAGAGTTTACCTTCTTGCATTGCAACATGAGATTTCTTGGGATTTAAAGACAAACCAAATTTACGACATTTAGCGAACATCTGCTTGAGGTGCATCAGATGATCTTCGTCAGATTTGGAAAAAATTGTTAGATCATCAAGATAAATAAAAACAAATTTATCTCTTTCGTCGGCGAAGGTGATGTCCATATCTCACTGGAAAGTAGCACCCTCATTCACTAAACCAAATGGCATTTTGTCATACATAAATGTACCCCATGGGGTGGTGAACGCAGTTTGTTCTTTATCATCTTCGTTGACAACAATCTGATTATAACCCGAAAATCCATCGATCATTGACATTTTGTTTGCTCCGACCACTTTTTCCAAAACATGATCCATTTTAGGTAGCAGATAATTGTATTTAAGAGATGATTTGTTTAGATTTCTAAAATATACACACAATCTGATTTCTCCATTCTTCTTTCTGATCAGGACCAGGTTAGCTACCCACTCAGAGTACCGGAGTGGTACAATTATTTTAGCATCCAGGAGATTTTTGACTTCCTTTTCGACCATAGGCAATAATATAGGATTGATTTGCCTGAGATTTTTTCTGAAAGATTTTACACCTGGCTTTAAAGGAATCTTGTGTTCGATCACAGTGGTTTTATATGTTCTCATCTCATCATAAGACCAAGAAAAAACGTGATTATATTTCTTAAGTAAATTTGCATACTTACCTTTCATCTCAGGAGGAAGATACTTTGATATTTTTACTATTCTAGGCTTTTCTTTAGTGTCTATATCACAATCTTCGACATCTTCTGGTTGTGGTTGCAAGGTAGATTTTAATGGTATATCATTGTGGTCAAATAATCTTTCTAGCGGGATTAGACCTTTAGGGATTTTATTATTTTTTAGTATTAACATGCGATGATTCACGATCTTTTCTTGGAACTCTTGAGGGTCCTCCCCTTCTTACATAATCCAGGCATGGTCGGTTTGGTTTTCCTGGTTAATTTGCGTTTCAACGAAGTCTTCCACCATTTCAAGGAACTTTCTAATATGTTCATCATTTTCGAACACCTGCCAATGTTGTATATTGTTAGGTATGGATGGTTTGTGCCTCATCTCTATGTGGTACTTTAATTTGAAAGTTGTTGGGGGTACAAAATTTGAGGATGCTTTGGCTAATGAATCGGCTTGTAGATTTTCTATATGGGGAATGTAATGGACTTTAACCGATGAGAAAAAGATTTCCATCAAATCCGAGGCACAATTTCTATAAGATCTCAATATTGGGTGTTTGGGCTGGTACTGCCG
Organism: Picea glauca; assembly: GCA_000966675.3. Lineage (NCBI taxonomy): Eukaryota > Viridiplantae > Streptophyta > Pinopsida > Pinales > Pinaceae > Picea > Picea glauca. Next base: position 75,040 of record JZKD02S1693520.1, on the reverse strand, counting down.
ATTCACTTGCTTCACAATTAATTTCGCGTCTCCATAGACTTCCAAGTTTTTTATGTTTAACTTCCTGGCAGCTTCTAATCCCAAGACCAAGGCTTCATACTCGCATACATTATTCATGTAATCTATGTCCCATTGTATTTTGTAAGATAAAGGAATCATAAACTCATCTTCGGGTGTTACAAAGAGTACTCCTCCGCCTGCTCCTTCACATGACGAAGCACCATCGAAATACATTTTCCAAATTCCATTACTATATACACTTTCATTTATTTTTTATGTTTTATTTTTCTCTATGAAATATTTTGTACATTCATCTATATCGTCATCAATTGATAAAATACAATTTCCTAGATCATGATCAGTGACATAAACAGGGTAATTACTAGGATTATGTGGATCACTTACCATATATGCCAGTCGTGTTTCCCGGTATAATCAGATGAATTGTCCATTGAAGATAGGAATCGTGGCATATGTCATTTCCAGCTGAAGGGATCCTCCAAGCTTAGTGCCCCAAGACCTGGATAATAGCATAACATACTTCGAAGGTATATCAATAATAACTACATCCATCGGAACACTTTTTACTGGAATCTGTGCAAGATTTACCACTAAGTCTTTGATCATGCCCATACATTTAACTTTTCTTGAATCAAATGAATACAGATCTTTGTAGGGCCTGGTAATTTCGAGACCAAGTCTATCCATAATAGCCTTTGGAATCACGTTATACGAGGCTCCAGAATCCAACATGCAATTATGCAGCAGGCGGTCATGCACATTCAGTGTAATGTAGAAAGGAGCAACGGTATCTCTGGCAACTTCAAAATGCAGACCAAAAATTATATTAGGCTTATCATCTTCCAAATTTATAACGTCATCCTGACTTTCTGTATCTGAAAAATTCATCAATTTGGTGATTTGTTTTCAGTAAACAGGGTTCTTTGCCAGTTCCACCAGAGGTATCGGTATCTTGATTTTGTTAATCTCATTTTCTAGGTTGAAACCTCCTATAACCTTATTGGTTTCTCTGATTGGGATTTTGGTCTCCTTCTTTTCTGATTTATTGGTTTGCATTGCTTTATTTTCAGTTGTTTTTGTTTCTATTGTCTGTGTTTCAGCTGTCTTAGTTCTCCCTGTTTGGATTTCAACTCCTTTTATTTTGGTATTTTGTATTTCAGCTTCCTTTCGAGCTAGCTCATACACCTCGCCTCTCGGCAATATTTTCTTTGGTTGGATAGTTGCAATGTTTTTAGTTTTAGACCTTAGATTATACTTGTGTTGGAGCTTGGCCATTATAGTATCGGTGATCCCCTGACAAGCAGAATCTTCTGTATTATTTGTGTTGCTATCCTCATTCAACCGATGTTCCATATTTAAAGACCTCTCGTAATCTTGTCTACTCAAATGAGGTTGTTGTCAATCATCACCGATATTATTCATATTGTCTTCTAAATCCTCAAATTATTGCATGTCATTTCCTCCTATAAAATTTTCGTTTTTCAAAGGAGTCTGAACATTTTGATCTTCATTTTTAATCTGTCTTTATTGTATTTTGGAATTAGGGTTCCTTCTGAATTCTCTCCTAACGAACTGATCTCCTTTAGATTGATCTAGTTCCATCTTTGAAATTTTATTTGATAGTTCTTTTATTATCTTTTCCATATCATCCATCTTATCGTCTGTGGACCTCCCACCTCCGGAAGATCCTGCTCGTTCCCTAAATCGTTTAGTCTCTTTGTTTCCCGTTTCCATCTTCGCTTTTAATTTTCCAGAAGCCATCATTATTGATTCAATTTCTACGACATCATCTTGCATTCGGGTAAGTTCGGCAGCCCTCCTTTCTCTCAATAATAGTGTGAAATCGGGTTCGAAAGCTCCTACAAAAGTTACCTTGGTTGTAGGCTGGGAAGGTTTAAATTCAAGTGGTATCTTGTTATATAATTTATTAAATCTTTGAATGAACTCAATAACAATTTCTGAATTTTTCTTCCTTAAGGCTCCAAAATCAGTTAAGTAGTATAGGTGATCCTTCCTCTCACCCCATTGTCTGAGAAAAGAGTTTTCTAACTCATCATAGGATCCTATCGAACCTACGGCCAAACCTAGAAACCAGTTTCTCACCTGTCCTTCGAAGGTTTGAACAAACAACCGTGAATACATGTCTTCATGTTCGAGACCGAGAATATCTGTGAATTGATCGAAGAAATTTATATGTTCGGCTGCGGTTAGGTCTCCCTCTCCTATAAACTTAGGTAGGTTTTTCATGTAGTTTTCAGCTATATCATGCAAGTGTACTGGGAGGACAAAACGAGCATATTTGGCAGCTACTTTAGCAAAAATTCTAGGGGGTGGGGGTGGCCCTTGACCGCCCCCTCCTCCTCCTCTAGCAGCAGCCATAGATATTCTAGTTGAGGAAACTGGTAGGTTATAAAGAGGGTTTTAAAAGACGATAGTGATCCTTAAGCCTCTTCAGGATGAGGCGAGAAAGGTTCTGAGAACGGTTTATCAAGAGATGAGAAAACTGAAAAAGGGAGGAATGGGATACGAGGACTCGATTCTTCTTATTTGCTAGAGATGTAAATGGGAGAACCTCTAGGAGTTGAATCTGAGTGTATGGTATAGTCTTCGAGACTTTGTGAGGTTGGGAAATTTATCTCAAGATCAAATGGGATATTAATCGAAGCGGGATTTACTGTAGGTTTCTTACTTTCACTTACGTGGGAGGTAGTTAAATAAGCTTCAATTTTAATTTCGGGGAAAACTACTCTAGGGTTTATGGTTTCAGCTTCAACTGTGTTAGCCAACGTTTCTCCAAAAAGGATCTGGGTGGAAACTTCTTGCGAAGTTTGCGTTTCAAGTGGAATATTAGCCTTAGAATGTGTGGATTTAGGTTGGTAAACTGCAGTAGCTTGCTTAAGAAATCCTCTTGGTTTTAGTATTTTTTCGGGGTCAGAAACAAGCATGGTCTACTTATCATCTGGGTTTTGTCTGGTGTTCCTTCGACCGGATGCCAGCTTATTTAATGTGGATTCGCCAAGTGAATAATAAAAACTTAGCCTTTATAATGTGTTCACTCTTTGTTCACTATCAAAGAGAGAAACTTACAAATGTCGTTTTCCTAGGGAAAATAACTTTGTTTCTTCGTCCCAGGCAACGACGCCAAAAAGATGTTGCTCATGAGTTTATACCAAGGCTTCAAGTATAATGTCAAGCATTAGGAAATGAGGAAAAGGTTTCAATGTTTCTCTTTCACTACCAAAATTATAGAGAAAATTTCTTTAAATCGAATTAATATTATAGCAGCTCAGAGGTTGTTTCTTGCGTCTGAGTTAAATTTGAAATATTGAATGAAATGAAAGAAAAACATAAAGACGCTAATAAAAGAAACACATCAATTGTTGAACAATCTTACTTTGCAACAGAAGAAGAAAGTGAGAAATGTAACTTTCAATGAAGTGTAAAGTATAATATCTAATTAACATTCAGGTCTTGTATTTACTAACAGTGAATACAGAGGAAAATCTATTTGTTATCAGATTACTAGGTGAAATATAACCACAGTAGAGGTTGTACTAAATTTTGATTTTAAACATTCATCAAAGTAAAATATATGAAAGTATGTTGGAAAATGGAAAGACAAAAGAACAAATAACTCAGAATAGATGAGATGTATAATCTCTAGCCTGCATTTGTATTAATTCTCAATAAAGAGAGTCTTCTCCTTTACAATCGGCAAAAAGCAGCCCTTGATCCTTTCTCAAAATGTATATTTATAAAAAATTTAGTCATTTCAACTTCTATCATTCTAAAGGTTTCGGTTACAAATGAGAAGGTGGAACGCTTCACTTCATCATTCCTTGTCTTCCTTCATGCTGGCAGGGCGTTTTCCTCTCTTTGTCCTCTAACTCCAAAATAGGGTAGAATAAGCAACTGCGTTACTAGCCTCTAGAAGTGTTCGTTTTCCCCTATTCAATATAATTGATACGCTTTTCTACCAACTGGGCTATCAACTTGGGAAGTTCAGTTTGGTCATTAGCTTTGAAAGTGTAACACCTATTTTCTAGTTGTGGAAGTCTTTCTCCAATTTCCATGTCTTCTATGATGATAGACAATAATTGTAGGTTTGGTTTTATCAACCATTTATCTACTTGGGCAATATCAACATGTTTTATCTGAGATAGTTCAACTTGGTATCTTTCCACATTTTCCTTGATATCTAGCAAATGTTTGACTATGTTAATTTTTCCCAATGTTCCAGAGCTACTTTCCATATCGAGATCTAGCAATTTTTTATTTAGTAGGCAAAATATTTCTTCACAAGAATCTCTCACCTCTTTATCCATTTTTATGTTCTCTGATATATTATGCTCCCATGCTTTTAGCAGGATGTTACCTCTGGTTTTCTCTAGAATAGATAACCTGGAAGCGATGACCATTTCTTCTTTTGTTGTTTCTATAATAGCCTCATGTAAAGCATCCTAAGCCGCCTTAGCTTCTCTTTCTCTTAAGGTGATATTATTTAGTGCTAGATCTATCATCTGGAAATGATTCTGGATGATTTCTACTTTGGCAAGTAGAATCTGTTGAGTTGCCTCTATTATGCTTCATATTTCATGGCTTGGGTTCGAAATACCGTTATATCTATGACCTGGCTCTCAATAGAATTTAACTTAGATTGTAGTTGTTTTATTAACTCCTCTTGTTGATTTATCTTTGTTTGGCTTATTTGAGTCGAGTGGTGAATTTTCTCAAGGTTGGATTTGAGTTGTTCAATTTCCTATTGGTCAGCTGCTCTGGCTTGTTCAAGGCTTATACATGCCTCATTTCTAGCATTTGTTTCTACAGTTTCCATCTGAGTCTATAATTTTCTAATCAACATGTCTTTTTGTTTAAGTCGTTCCTTCAAGGTTGCAACTGAATATTGGTTGGTTGTTTCATAAGCCCCCAATGTCCCTGCTACCTCTTCGGCAAATTCTATCTCTTCTAAGGCTTCTCCACCAGTTAGTATTTTGAATTTTTTGGTCGTTGCACTTCCTCTTTGATGTGTTTCTTTCTTAACCATATCTTTTCTTTTCTTGCTAAAAAATAAATCGCTAGGAGGTATCTCTTCTACGGAGATAGGTGTTATATATTATTTGAATATTGTTCCTGCATCAGGGTTCCCTTTGGAAAATTGCAAGGGTGTGACGAATGGAATGGGACTGCCGATTTCTGTAGATGTTTGTTTCATAGTGGCATCTGTGACTCGCTCATCTGAGGTAGACAAGGATGTGTCTCCTACCTCCTTTGAGGGTATCTCTATTTGAACCTTGACCTGTTTACCCAGTGTATCTGTCTCTGGGGTTCTTTCTTCTTGGTTTGGGACCTTGGTTTCCCGATTCAAGGTCTCAGTTTCTTCTGCGATCCCTTGAGTCTCATGTTTTCCAGAGCTTGTAACTATTGAACCTTTGGTTTCTATTTGTTGTACATATGGGGATGTAGAGACTTTCCCCTGTAAAACTTTGGGGAGGCCACTCCTCTGGGGTTCCTGAAATTTGTAAAATACTACCATCCCTTCGGGCAGCAAGGCTTTGACCTGACTTAAAACTTCTAATTAGGATTTCTCTCCTCGGAACATCTCGTTGTGAGGAGAGTCTTCATGCTCGTATCTTTTTAGACCGCAGCTTTCCATGTGGTTACTCACAACCTTATTAGGGTCATGTTTCTTGAATTCAATGTCTACTAGTTTCATTTCCTCTAAGGTCGTGGCTTCTACTTTAGCATGGCTGAAATCTAATAAAGAATAGGTACCAATGTGTAAAGGAAATTATGGCCATACCTTTTTCTGAACCCCTTTGAGCTCTTTGTTGATCCCGTCGAGTACAGTTTGCCTGGAAATTTCGCGACATACTAGCTTGTCTGGTAAGAATAGCGACAGGGCATATGGAGGAACAGAGCAGCCAAAAACCCTAATATAAGATAATTTTTCTTCAATGTACCAATCTTCCACGCTGCCTAGATTGGTCATGATCTTATCTGAAATCCTGGGAGGTGGATGGCCGAAAATAACAACATGAATCAGTACCATTACCCAATTGAAAATCTCATAGATGAAGTCTTTGTCTTTATCTTCCCATAGTTTTGAGTGGTATATGTGAATAGGATCTGCATTAATTGGAGTCCAGCTCCAATTCATTAATGGAAAGGGTTTCATGTAACAAATGGCATCCATAATGTAAGCAGAAATAAAAAAAATGAGGTTGCCTTCCCATTCGCTTTTGCTTATGGTATTCTATAATTTGATCGGCCAAACTATCCGACAACATCTTGGCCCAGTCGAAAGAGTATCCCTCTGCTACTATGTGGATAAGCAGTACCCATGGGAGAAAAAAATGTGCAGTATTCTCTTTCCCATAAAGTCTACACACCATCATTGCTATATACATGAATTGTGGTTGTAACGAAGTGATTGCATGTATACCATGAGAATCAGCTCTGAACTTTTCAGGGTGTGAGTACCAATTCTTGATCGGGTCAGATAAGATTTTTCCAAATTGTTCACATTCTTTCTGTTTGAAACCCTCTAAAAAATCGGCATTGTAAGTAAAGTTTGTTGTGGAAGACAGCTTGTACATTCCTTGTGAAATGACCCAACAACCACCTTCTGGGAATTGAATATTGTTTTGGTTGGGACATCTACGTAATCCAACGCCCATCCAATCATATCACAATAGGGTAAAATCCACGGTCTTGTAGCTACCTTGTGCATCTCCGACTGAGAAACCACCTTGTATTTGAGATACAAGTCTTCCTTCTCATTGTCGCTTGAATCGTCTGGGAAAATTATCAGCTTGTATGGCAATGTGTTGAAAACATGTGTGCATGTTTTGACTACGTCAATATTTCTAGGCGAGGTATCAGAAAGGATATATGAACTCTGGCCTGAAATTTCACCATTTATTTTGGGTGCTTTCCATGGAGCCATGATATAGAATCTCAAAATTATAATTATTGTCACAGAGGATAAAAATACAAACAGTGGTTATCTCTCTAAGCAGACTCTGTGAAAACTAGAATGAAATTCAACTAATGACAAAAATCCTTTCACATTAAGCATTCTAGTCTGCGCAGGTCCTTGCTGACACAGTGTTTAATTATTTTAATAGAAATATCTGGAGATAAAGTAAGATCTTATTTCTGATCTACCCTTCTCATAAATGACATAAATGCTTGATATTTTGTGACTTGGGAGAATCGTAGAAGCAATCAATTTTATCCCATAAGTTTTACAAGGTAAAAGGTTGTTTAAGATATTAATTAATCCAGCTTAAACCTTTAATTAATCATGATTAGTTCTTAACCTTTTTCGAAACTCATAGTCTCGAGTGATTTCACTCTTAGTCTTGAGATACGAACCCCGAATTCGTGAAATGTGATTTGATTAATTAACTTTAATCATGTTTAAGTTCTTAAATAATTGAGATTAGTTTGGAAAATTCGCGACCTCATGTATCGAGGTTATAAGTTGTTTTTTCAAGGAAAAACCGCTGAAACGCAAAATCATGACAACAATTAATTATCATTAATTATCATTAGTCGTGTAATTAATCAGGTTTATCTTAAGTTGTTTTAGTGACTTCGCATATAGAAATATTCGAAGGTTGTTCGAGGCGTGACTCCCGACTCGCAAAGGCACGATGTATTAAATTAGCGATAATCACTCTTTAAAGGTTTGATGATCACGATTAAGATTAACCTTATTTCGCTATTTCACATGTCGGGTCATTAAGAACTTCGACAATTTGGATTGTCAGATCTGCGAAACCCCGAAATCCGATGTTTGAGGTTTATCGTTAGTGTTTTATTGTTTAAAAGGTAGGCAGATTTCAATTCTTTAATATCTAGACTATTTGAAAAATATATGTGTTACAACAACTATAAAGCAAACTCTCAACATCCAGAAATGACAATGATTAAATAATGTGGAAGTTGGAGTCAGAAATGAGACATAAATGGTGGTCTTTACATGATACCATTCACATGTGAAATGGTAGTGTGAATTGAACAATTGACGGGGGCGTGAAATGAACAATCAATGGCCATAGACCTAAGGTTGAGATTCTCTGTGGGAATTCGAATGACGATAAGTGGGGATTGTGAGGTTGAGAGGTGGTTGATATCGTGAGAATCAAGGTAGCAATATGAGGATGAGTCGTCGTGCGAGTCGAGGGCAGATTGGAGAGAAAGAGTGGTGCAGCATGAGGGCATGAAATTTAGGGTTCAAACGACTTTGTTGAAGCATAAGTGTGTGTTTTGGAAGTTTAGGTACCTTTAGACATTCCAGAGACACCCATGACAGACACAACATTCAAAAATAGAGATGCAATGATGGGCGTATAATTTTTATCGCATAGGGAAGGTAAAAGTAATTGCAACGAGAATCGACCAAATAAATCAGGGTTTTCATATGAGTGGTTGCAGGGAAACTAGAGAGAATAGGGTTTACTCAGGTCATGGAAGAGAATCAACCATAGAATCAGACTGGAAAGGAAAATATGGGAGATGGAATTTTCTACCAATAGGAGAAACTCTCATGGAGTTAACTACGTTGGCTCTGATACCACTCACAGACCAGGGATGACTAAAAAGATAACTCCACACTTGATGTGCTTGGCAGTGGATTGGCATTAACATAATAGGTGCATAAATACAAAAAAAATGAATGTTGGTCTTCCATAACTCAACACACTTCCTATCACCTATGACTCTTTATACTTACAATATTATTACAAGTAAGGCTTTTAGCACTTTCACAAAGAATCCATGCATCATGTGATTAATCAAGTTTAGGATGGCTAGTAACATTATTTGGTTGATCCATGTGACATTATCTATTTTTGTGGGCTCACCCCATGTTTCGATGTTTTGAATATATTACATCGGATACAATTGAGTTTAAATCACATTGACATTAATGATACTTTTAATGTATAAATGTAAATTTTATAAGATAATTTCATTGGTTAAAGTTGTTGTGGGTTTACTTTTAACCTTAATTCATTGTATAAAATCCTTTTCAAAGAAAAATAAATGAGAAAAATAAATTCACTTTCAAATATGTAAGAGCTACATTACCTTTTGAGCTTGAGAATACCTTCCAAATAGACATTGGGAAACTTAATTAAAAAAAATTGACCTCGAGAACTATGTTACCTATATCGAGAACCATGTTACAATGCTCAATCTAGTTAGGTTTTTTCTTGTATTGGGTTTGTTGGGATATATCTTGTGTTCATCTGTGTGTGGATGGTATTTTATTTTGATCATTTCTTTCATTTTTGTATTTTAGTTAATTCATAAATTGAAGAAAAGATAGTAATTAATTAATCTGAGATATGAGGAAAATTAGTTTGCATAGTCTAAGATTTCATAATACTATAATATCTACTGTGACTTCGAATTAGACAACAACACATAAATTTCCTTCCAATTACACAACAAGACAAAAAAATCCTTCCAACTACAAAAAAAAGACGAAAAATGTCTTCCAAAAGTGCCTTCCTATTACACAACAAGACAAAATTTGTTTTCCAATTACTCAACAAGACAAAAATTGTCTTTCAACTACACCAAAAGACAAAAAAAAATGTTCCAAAATTTGCCTTCCAATTACACAAGATGGAAAAATTTGTCTTTCAATTAATCAATAAGACAAAAATTACCTTCCAATTACACCAAAAGACAAAAAATGTCCCCACTCTGCATATCATCAAAACTCTACATCTCGCTACCCCACTCTCTCTCTCTCTCTCTCTCTCTCTCTCTCTCTCTCTCTC
>JZKD02S1693520.1:39356-51649 GCA_000966675.3 Picea glauca | reverse complement strand
GGAGGAGGGTTGCAGGTGCAGCTACAGCAGCAACAAGTTTCAGTATTTGGCTTGGATATCTCTTGGCTAGGGTTTGGACTATCTGATCAGCTTTTTGTGATGTGTTATCCTTGGGCAGAGATGCGTTGCTCTCTGTTTGGCTATCTAGCCTAGGGTTTTCTTCCGAAGGAATTCTCAAGTCAAGGTTAAGGTGCTCGGAGGGAGGCTTCGACCTGTGGTTGGGAGACGAGGGTATCATCATGGTAAAATGAGCACACCATCTTATATATTCTAACATGATCAATAGACAGAGATTTTCCAAACGGAAAATGGTTCAGGACATTTATTTTTCTAGGACATATGTCTAGATTAGAAGAATGGCTCTTGCGTCACTCTGTGGTGTGAGTGACTTATCCAGCATCATGTCTAATTACTCAAATAGAGTATGGTTTCGAGACATGATGCAGCTGATGACACTGATGGTGATGATGGTGCTCATGATCTAGTCATGAGATAGTCTATACAACTATGTTGATGCTACCGGGTGAATAGTATGTTTGTGCTCAAGACCATTACCTGTAATACCTCCCTAGCTAGGAGGGAGTGTTATTATGGTAGTTGCGGGAGGTATTTACCTCCACGTGTAAACTTGATGAGAATAGAATATTATGGGAAGCAAGAAGAAACCCTAATGAGTTGGCTAATAACCCTAGAAGACAAGTCGGCTCAAGAGGATAATTGGTATTAGGTTATTAGCCTACAAGAGAAGAATTCGGCCAGAAGAAATATTATATACTAAGTAAATAGACACCCAGAATGAGAATTCGGCCCAGGAAGTTAGCCAGAATTAGTATAAATACAGGAGGCTAGTCTTCATTCTGGAAGGCATTCTCATAATTGCAAAGCAGCACTTGTGCGCACTGCAGTTTCCCAGTTTGTGCGCAAGTTTGGAGGAGAGTTTTCGTTGCAGCTGTTGCAGCTAGCAGTTTACGTTTTGGCTTGGACTATCTCTTGGTTATGGTTTGGACTATCTGATCAGCTCTTGTTTGGTGCACTATCCTTGGGGAAAGGTGTGCTACCCTTTGTTTGGCTATCTAGCCTAGGGTTTGCTTTTGGAGTGATTCTCTGTCAAGGTTAAGGTGCCCGGAGGGTGGCTTCGACCTATGGTTGGGTGACAATAGTGATATTGTCGATGGTAAAACGAGCACATCCATTATATTCTAGCAAATCTTGTGTGCGCTATGAATTTTATTATTGCAGTGATCCTTTATATGCAGTTATTATGCTAATGGTTTATAAGTAAAAGAACACCAATCTAATTAACTTCTTAGGACGTAAAAATCAACACATCCCCTATTCCTTGCATTAAATGTGCCTCTACCTCGATTTCCACTAAATCTCTCTAGGTGGTTTTAATGTCACAGAAGTTGTTTTTTATCCATTATATGGATTAATTTCATGACCAAATGTTTCTCCCCCCTTGGTCTATCCATCCCATCCACCATAGAACCCTAAAAACCTAATGGTGTAACCATTTGTAAAATTTACCTTAACCATCAAAAGAATATTCACCTTCACCTCTATTTAATTTCTCCTTTTGTTCCTAACTTCTCGTTTTCCATATCCAAAACAAGTTCACCTTTCACTGAGAACAAGAAACATTATAAATACACACCCTTTACGATTTTTCCTTTAATTCTATTACATTAAGAAATAATAAATATGTATGTCCTTATTTAGGATATTTATGATTTGAACAACATACTAGGGAACATAATCAAGTAATCCAATTACAAATACAAATATCAACAAAATTCATTACCATATGTTGATGCCCCCTCTCCTGGTCCTGTAGATGTTTCAGGAAAATGATACTGGGATGATAGTATATCTTAAGAAAATTACTACTCCAATAAAAATACAACTTGACCTTTATATTTTAATGACAATGAACTAGATAGAGAATATGACTATATTCTAAAACATTTTCTACCTTCAAATTTACAACCTGGTGTGAATTATAAAGATGATGCAACCATAGAAATTCCAAATATTCATCCAGAGAATGATATTTCTTTACATGGAACGAGTTTCCCACTTAGAATTATTTCTCTTAGAACAAGAAAATGTAATTTTGAAATCCTTCAAATCATTATATTTGTTATTTATTATACATGCTTTTATGTAAAAACCTGACCCCAACTACACACACTAAGTATTGGTAACTATGCCAGCCTTGAAGGAGCTCTTCCCTTTCTTTCCTAGAGTTTTAAAATGAAAGGACCCCAACTACACACACTAAGTATTGGTAACTATGCCAACCTTCAAGGAGCTCTTCCCTTTCTTGCTTAGAGTTTTAAAATGGAAGGTGGATTGACTGTGGTTGATAACCCCAAAGGACCTAATGATATTTGATCTTGGGACATTGTGGACTTAGTACAAGAGAATCTACCAATTGATCTAACCCTTCCTACAAATGTCATATATTATACATACTTTTTATTATCTTTATCTTTTATTTCTACTATATCATGCATTAAAAAATATTTATGGACACTTACTCAAGGCATTCATTATTTTAATAGGATACAATACAATTAAATAAAACAATTATAATTACAAAGATCACCAATCACATGACTTTCAAATTTGCAAGATAGTATATGTTATGAAGAACATCAACCTTGTGAAAATGCTAATAAACCCTTTATAATTTGATAATTTAGTAACATATTTAAGAAACATAAGCACATTTGAAAAGAAAATGGATGAGCATGGTCGAAAATAACATGGACCTCTAAATTAAAAACCTCATGTAAATTATCAATAGTCTTCCATTCCTTCATTTTTCTTGTGTTAACTCTTTACTCCTTAGAAAATGGACAAGAACATAGTCCTATTCAAACCACTCCATGTCCTAGAAAATTAAGTCTTATTTGTAAAAGATCTAAGGTGAAATGCATGTCTCCTTGGAAACATACCCCTTATTCTAACAATGTTTATTAAGTTAAAGAAATTCTAATAGATCATGTAAATTAAATATTATGAATAACACATGATTGAGGTGGAAAATATAAATACAATGAGCATACAATTAGATTTTATCAAAATATTACCATAAATGTTTAATTGAACTTCTTAAATTTTTAAACATATTAACTGTGATTGCGAGTGTCATGTCAACAAATCACATTTAGTAAATAAAGTACATTAATATATATTAAAACAAAATAAAATTTATTACATTGATGTTCAAATTTTGATATAAAAACAAAAATTATTACATGTATGTTCAAATTTTGATATAAGTTGATCCATGTATATTTCACACATTTTATGTGATTGTAAAAATTTAATAACATGGAAAAACCACTTTAAAATGGCCAATTTGTGTGAAAGTGATTTGAAAAAACATGGCTAAAGAAGCTACTCGTGGTGAAATGCAAATCACCCAGAAAGGAAAAAGTTTGCAACATTGGTTCAATATAGAGATCGATGTATTTTCTTGTAGAAGGCAATGCTTGTCCACTTTGATCTATACAGTAAGTAAGTAGATACAGAAAGAGAAAAACGTGAGTTGAAGATTCTACTGGCAGTTGTTCCGGAGAAGTCAGTCTTTGTCACAATTTATCAATTTTTAAGTTAAATATTTTTCACGTTGATAATATTTTCATTAGTATATCTGGTAAAATGGGATAGAAGATGAGCTTTTGAGAATATAATTATTAATTGATTATATTCTGAGTATATTTATGGTTAAGTTTTTTTTAAATAAAATCTTTCATCAACAATATATTCCTTCAACTTATAAAAATACCGTACAAAAAATTTATTTATTATATTGTGAATCTCTTTTTCAAAAATACTTATCGCTCAATAATTGTTTTACTATATTGTGAACCCCTTTTTAAGAAATACATCTCACTGAATAATTGATTTACCATATTGTGAACCTCTTTTTCAAAAATGCATATCACTGAATATAATACTATACTCACAAAAAAAAATGTATTCATACTTTACAAATAATACAAAAAATTATTCATATTTTATAAATAAGTAATCGGAAAAGAAGTTAATAAAAAGTTCAATATGTACTCATTTATAAAACTTGAATAGAGATATCTTATTATGAAGATAATTACAACTGAGATATGTTCAAAATGAGAAAACTCTTCATTGACCATGGCATGGACGACATTTGGTTGCTTCCATTCAGATTTAAAGCGGTAAGCAGAGTTGTTACTTTTATGGAAAATTGACTTCTCCATTCCATTTGTGATATCCTGCAATATATGAAGAGTAATCAATACTCTGCAAGGACGGCGGGAAAAACCACTCTTGCAGCACTGCGATCTTGAAGTTTGAAAAACCCATGAATGGTTCGTTTTGGAGGTTGGTGCAGGACAGTCATTCCTTAAGGCAGATTCATTCTCTCCAGATTGCACTTTGTTTAGTGGAGGAGGCATGGCCTAGGGTGGGGAATGGTCCAGGTTCAACAATCGGGGACAAACATTCCTTAGGGAAGACTCATTCTCTCCAGGTTACACTTTGTCTAGTGTCGGAGTAATGGCCCAGGGTGGGGAATGGTCCATGCTCAGAAATCAGGACAATTATTCTTCCTTGCTTGAGAAGAATAGTCCAGATAGCTCATCATTGATGTTTGACCTTCTGAGGGAAGATGCTCTTCCAATATCTCACAGATGTGAGTGGAAGAATGGACCAGATGATTCAGTTTATATCATAACATTGCTTATGTGCAAGTTGATATCAGATGATTGTTATAAAGACTGTATGTCTCTATATAGTAGATGTATACTACTGTGGTGGATGTGTTCCACTGTTTGTGACTATACGTCATTGATCAAGTACCTGTGTGCTACTTGGTGTGGTAGTGTACCACTTGATTGTAGTTGTGTACTACTATGGACAGACACAGTTGTGTTCTATTGAATGATATTGTTCTGATTGCCTTGAAAACTATCATCAGTGTTGAAAATGATTATCATCTAGATGGATGATCAATGGACAGATATTTCCCAGACGAAAAATGGTTCAGGACATTTATTTTTTTAGGACATATGTCCAGATTAGAAGAATGGCTCTTGTGTCACTCTTTGGTATGAGTGACTTATCCGGCATCATGTCTAATTACTCAGATAGAGTATGGTTTCGAGAGATGATGCAGCTGATGACATTGATGGTGATGATGGTGCTCATGATCTAGTCGTGAGATAGTCTATACAACTATGTTGATGCTACCAGGTGAATGGTATGTTTGTGCTCAAGACTATTACCTATAATACCTCCCTAGCTAGGAGGGAGTGTTATTATGGTAGCTGCGGGAGGTATTTACCTCCACGTGTAAACTTGACAAGAATAAAATATTCTGGGAAGCAAGAAGAAACCCTAATGAGTTGGCTAATAACCCTAGAAGGCAAGTCGGCTCAAGAGGATACTTGGTATTAGGTTATTAGCCTATAAGAGAAGAAGTCGGCCAGAAGAAATATTATATACTAAGTAAATAGACACCTAGAATGAGAATTTGGCCCAGGAAGTTAGCCAGAATTAGTATAAATACAGGAGGCCAGTCTTCATTCTGGCAGGCATTTTCAGAATTGCAGAGCAGCACTTGTGCGCACTGTAGTTGCCCAGTTTGTACGCAAGTTTGGAGGAGAGTTGTCGTTGCAGCTGCTGCAGCGAGCAAAATATGTTTTGGCTTGGACTATCTGCTCAACTCTTGTTTGGTGCACTATCCTTGGGGAAAGGTGTGCTACCCTTTTGTTTTTCTATCTAGCCTAGGGTTTGCTTCTGGAGTGATTCTCTGTCAAGGTTAAGGTGCTCGGAGGGTGGCTTCGACTTATGGTTGGGTGACAATAGTGATATTGTCGATGGTAAAATGAGCACATCCATTATATTCTAACAAATCTTGTGTGTGCTATGAATGGTATTCTTTCAATGATCCTTTATATGCAATTATTGTGCTAATGGTTTATAAGTAAAAGAACACCAATCTAATTAACTTCTCAGGACGTAAAAATCAACACATCCCCTATTCCTTGCATTAAATGTGCCTCTACCTCGATTTTTACCAAATCTCTCTAGGTGGTTTTAATGTCATAGAAGTTGTTTTGTATCCATTATATGGATTAATTTCATGACCAAATGTTTCTCCCCCTTGGTCTATCCATCCCATCCACCATAGAACCCCAAAAACCTAATGGTGTAATCGTTTGTAAAATTTACCTTAACCATCAAAAGAATATTCACCTTCACCTCTATTTGATTTCTCCTTTTGTTCCTATCTTCTCGTTTTCCATATCCAAAACAAGTTCACCTTTCACTGAGAACAAGAAATGTTATAAATACACACCCTTTACAATTTTTCCTTTAATTCTATTACATTAAGAAATAATAAATACTTATATCCTTATTTAAGATATTTATGATTTGAACAACATACTAGTGAACATAATCAAGTAATCCAATTACAAATACAAATATCAACAAAATGCATTACCATATGTTGATGCCCCTCTCGTGGTCCTGTAGATGTGTCAGGACAATGATACTGTGATCATAGTATATCTTAAGAAAATTACTACTCCAATGAAAATACAACTTTACCTTTATATTTTAATGACAATGAACTAGATAGAGAATATGACCATATTCTAAAACATTTTCTACCTTCAAATTTACAACCTGGTGTGAATTATAAAGATGATGCAACCATAGAAATTCCAAATATTCATCCAGAGAATGATATTTCTCTACATGGAACGAGTTTCCCACTTAGAATTATTTCTCTCAGAACAACAAAATGTAATTTTGAAATCCTTCAAAGCATTATATTTGTTATTTATTATACATGCTTTTATGTAAAACCCTGACCCCAACTACACACACTAAGTATTGGTAACTATGCCATCCTTCAAGGAGCTCTTCCCTTTCTTTCCTAGCGTTTTAAAATGGAAGGGCCCCAACTACACACACTAAGTATTGGTAACTATGCCAATCTTCAAGGAGCTCTTCCCTTTCTTGCCTAGAGTTTTAAAATGGAAGGTGGATTGACTGTGGGTGATAACCCCAAAGGACCTAATGATATTTGATCTTGGGACATTGTGGACTTAGTACAAGAGAATCTACCAATTGATCTAAACCTTCCTACAAATGTTATATATTATACATACTTTTTATTATCTTTATCTTTTATTTCTACTATATCATGCATTAAAAAATATTTATAGACACCTACTCAAGGCATTCATTATTTTAATAGGATACAATACAATTAAATAAAACAATTATAATTACAAAGATCACCAATCACATGACCTTCAAATTTGCAAGATAGTATATCTTATGAAGAACATCAACCTTGTGAAAATGCTAATAAACCCTTTATAATTCGATAATTTAGTAACATATTTAAGAAACATAAGCACACTTGAAAAGAAAATGGATGAGCATAGTCGAAAATAACATAGACCTCTAAATTAAAAACCTCATGTAAATTATCAATAGTCTTCCATTCCTTCATTTATCTTGTGTTAACTCTTCACTCCTTAGAAAATGGACAAGAACATAGTCCTATTCAAACTCCTCCATGTCCTAGAAAATTAAGTCTTATTTGTAAAAGATCTAAGGTGAAATGCATGTCTCCTTGGAAACATACCCCTTATTCTAACAATGTTTATTCAAGTTAAAGAAATTCTAATAGATCATGTAAATTAAATATTGTGAATAACACATGATTGAGGTGGAAAATATAATCAAAATGGTCATACAATTAGATTTCATCAAAATATTACATAAATGTTTAATTGAACTTCTTAAATTTTTAAACATATTAACTGTGATTGTGAGTGTCATGTCAACAAATCACATTTAGTAAATAAAGTACACTAATATATATATTAAAATAAAATAAAATTATTACATTGATGTTCAAATTTTGATATAAAAACAAAAATTATTACATGAATGTTCAAATTTTGATATAAGTTTATCCATGTATATTTCACACATTTTATGTGATTGTCCAAATTTAATAACATGGAAAAACCACTTTAAAATGGCCAATTTATGTGAAAGTGATTTGAAAAAACATGGCTAAAGAAGCTACACTACATAGTACTCGTGGTGAAATGCATATCACCCAGAAAGGAAAAACTTTGCAACATTGGTTCAATATAGAGATCGATATATTTTCTTGTAGAAGGCAATGCTTGTCCACTTTGATCTATACAGTAAGTAAGTAGATACAAAAAGAGAAAAACGTGAGTTGAAGATTCCATGAGCAGTTGTTCCGGAGAAGTTATCAATTTATCACAATTTCACGGAGAAGTTGGTCACAATTTATCAATTTTTAAGTTGTTCCGGAGAAGTTGGTCACAATTTATCAATTTTTAAGTTAAACATTTTTCACGTTGATAATCTTTTCATCAACATTAAGTTAAACATTTTTCACATTTTTCACGTATATCTGGAAGAGGAGCTTTTGAGAATATAATTATTAATCGATTATATTCGGAGTATATTTATGGTTAAGTTTCTTTTTAAATAAAATCTTTCATCAACAATATATTACTTCAACTTATAAAAATACCCTACAAAAATTTATTTATTATATTGTGAAACTCTTTTTCAAAAATACCTATCGCTCAATAATTGTTTTACTATATTGTGAAGCCCTTTTTAAGAAATACATCTCATTGAATAATTGATTTACTATATTGTGAACCTCTTTTTCAAAATTGCATATCACTGAATATAATACTATACTCACAAAAAAATGTATTCATACTTTACAAATAATACAAAAATTTATTCATATTTTATAAATATGTAATCGGAAAAGAAGTTAATAAAAAGTTCAATATGTACTCATTTATAAAACTTGAATAGCGATATCTTATTATGAAGATAATTACAACTGAGATATGTTCAAAATGAGAAAACTCTTCATTGACCTTTGGTTGCTTCCATTTAGATCTAAAGCGGTAAGCAGAGTTGTTACTTTTATGGAAAATTGATTTCTCCATTCCATTTGTGATATCCTGCAGCATATGAAGAGTAATTAATACTCTGCAAGGACGGCAGGAAAAACCACTCTTACAGCACTGCAATCTTGAAGTTTGAAAAACCCATGAAACCATTGAATTTCACTCTCTAACAAAGAAATAGATTAGACCCGCAAATGATGAAATATCAATAACCATCCTGAAGGCCTCTGCGAGTCTCTGCCCGACATTCATATCATAAAAAAAATGACATTGCCTGACACTAAATCCAGTAAATGTAATTTTTATGGGCAGTGTCGGGCAGTGTCATCTTTTTTTAAGATATGAATGTGGGAAGGTTTGTAAAAATTCAAATTTAAGTCATACCTAGAATGTAAGTCAAATTTAAGAAGACTTATTAGGCATGGTTTTAACTTATATATTAAACTAAATACATTATACTACAATTTAGGGACATGTGAAGCATTTTTTTAAGAGAGTCCATTTGCTCTAACTCCATACCAAATGGGGTAGCTTCTCGTTGCAATACAGAACCTGTTAATCTATTGTTGTACATTGTTTTTTGCCACTTGAAAGGCTTGGCCAATTTTCAATTTATTTAGATCAAAATTAAGTTAATAACAGAACATTTTTAAAGCAAACAGACCTGGACATGATTTAAGATTGATTTTAAGAGTTCAACTAAATGTTGATAGATATGTTAAGGAAAATACATAATTACATCCTTAACTAGTTCGTTAGTTAGTTTATTGTTACAGGAGTTGGTAACTCCGTAACTTCTTGTAACCATATTGTGTAACTATAGATGTTCATATTAATAAAATACACATCAATAGTGTAGAGTGTTGCATCACATGGTATTAGAACGGGTCTGGGCCTCACTACATCATTGGAGGGACTAGGAACCATGGATGGATATGTAGATATCGTGTATTGGTTAACAAATGGTAGTGGGCGGTAATTCTGACCATGGATATGTGGATATCGTGTATTGGTTAAGAGATGGTAGTGAGTGGGAATTCTGACCAGGCCCAAGAGTATCGAATTCTGACCAGGCCCAAGTTCAGAGTATCGAACTGTTGATCATCCACACGATGAAGAATCGACGGATCATTGGTTCACATTGTTTAGATAGATATTTGGATTTTCCATTAAGAAAGATCCGGAGTTTGCAAGAAAATTGATGCCCAAAAGCAACGAAGACGTGAGAAACCACAATTTTTCACTGAGATGTTGTGAGAAGCCATAAGCCTGAATTACTTTAAAAACAAAAATTTATTATTTTAAAGGAGGTTGATTCTTTATTTTATTTTAAAGAAATAAATAAAGCAAATTGATGGTTGTTTATTTAATGTCTTGAAAGATATAGTTAAAAAAAAGAGATCAAGTTTGTTATGGGAGGTTTCATATATGCTTACATATAAGCATAGACATATAGGAGAAAAAAGAAAAGTGAATAAAAACAAGATCAAGTGGAAGAAACTAGTCTATTCATGTCAATGTTAAAGGAAAATTAAAGTCATGGAATATGTCAAAGGTTTGCATCTTGATGTAAAGAGTTGCTAATGTCTTTGGAATTATTATCAATAATGTTTATATTGAGATTTGTGACCTCGATATGAAGGTGTCGTTATTTTGTTAGAAAGGATTTATTTTGGAATTTATTAAGAAAGTTGCAAAGAGTGAAGCAATCGAAGAAGCAAATTCCAATCAGGCCGGCAGAGAGCATATATCAATCAATCAAAGAAGCAGATTCCAATGAAGAAGAGTCGCCATGAAGAAGAGATGTCATGGAGCAAATAGTCTACAAGAAAGAAAATCGAGGCTTTCAGGGAGAAGAAGCCGCAAGACAAGAGTATTGCCTCTTCTATTGTTGAAGAGAAAGAATAGTTATTGCCTCTTCTATTGTTGAAGAGCAAGAATCGTTGACGTTGAGCCATTTTATGGACAATGTTTCTGCATTATTGAGCAGTAAAAACTGCATGTAGAAAAACCTCATCTCGAGTCTGCGAAGAAGAAAGTCGCAAAGAAAAAAAATGGACAGAGACATGCAACAAAATACAACTAAATTTTTGTTAAATTTTTGGTTTTTTCATTCATCAGCAAATATATAAGAAATGAAACAACACAACGCCAAAACTGTATACATCGCTTTTTTTTTTCTGTGAGTTGGCCGTAAAGAGAGTATTCGGGGGCCAAGTAGTCGTGCGTCCCTGCTATCCTCATCGTCACATGGGATCTTCCTTCTTCTTCTTTAGTCATCATCCTCATCAGGCCGAAGTCGGATACACGGGCATTCATTTGGCCATTCAGCAGAATGTTAGCGGGTTTGATATCTCTGTGATAAATAGCAGGTCAAACACTGTCGTGAAGGTAAGCCAAGCCCTTCGCAGTCCCCAAGATGATGTTCTTCCATTGCGGCCAGCTCAAAAGAGACTTTGGCATTTCTCCATAGAGATGCTCATCCAGACTTTTGTTAGACATGTAATCGTAAATTAGAAACCGTTGGTGCCACTCCTGGTCATCACTGGCAATGTAGCAACCTCTCAAAGCGACTAGATTATGGTGCCTGATATTGTTGATAATCATTGTTTCGTTCAATAAGTCTGCATCCCCTTCGGCTGAGCAATTTTTGATTCTCTTGACGGAAACAGGCTGACGGTATGGAAGCGTTCCCCTATACACATTCCCGAAGCTCCCCTAACCGATGAGATTTGCAGGGTTGAAATTGTGGGTGGCAGCCTTGATCTCTTGTATGTTGAACCACAATGCACCCGGGTTTAGTCTCGCGGTTGCGCTCAGGAGGTTTATGTTCCTCTTTATGAACTGATTATGTTCAGCGCCATGGTTCCTCTTCGCTGGAAGGAGACAAACGATCAGAAACCCTGAAAGAGAAACGACTATAAGCGCGGCTCCCACAATGATTTTTTTTTTTTTTTTTTTTTAATAAGTATAAAATATAATTTCTAATGTAATTGCTAATTATTTTTTATTGCTAATTGATAATTATAAGTTTAGGTAAGAATTTTTAAAAATATATGGTGTTTTACTTTTAATAATTATATATTTTTTTTAATTATGATATTTTATTTTTAATATTTATAAATATATATGATTTTTCAATTTTAATCATTATAAATTTATAAATATTATATTGATAATTATTATGATTAAGAGATATAATTTTTTTAAATAAAAAAAAGTTTATTATGTTTGTTTTATTTTGTTGAAATTTATTATGTAATAATTTTTAATCAAATATTTTTATTTTTTTAATTATTTAATGAA
>JZKD02S1693520.1:23840-38047 GCA_000966675.3 Picea glauca | reverse complement strand
TTGTTATTTTTACTATAAAAAATTAGAGAGATCAAGCATATTAAAGACACTCAAATTTTTATTTTAGAAGTTGTGAACATGAAACCTAAAATCAAAGAGGAGAAAAACAAATTAACGAAACCTAGAATCAAATCTTAATATTAGAGGTTGTGAAAATGAACCCTAACATCCTCTTAATCTGAGCTTCTCTCGCGCGCATATACGGAAGCACATATACGGAAGGTGCATATACGAACGACGCATATACGGAAGGTGCATATACAGAAGAAATTTACTGTAATCCAAATGCATCTTCTGTATATGTGTGCTTTCCATATATGAGGATTTAAGGAAGTTGTCGTCCGTATATGCACATTTATATGCGTATTTATAAGTGTCATTCGTATATGCGCATATATGAAAGCGTGCATATACAGAAGTGCGCATATACAGACGACACATATATGGAAGGTGCATATATAGAGGAAATTTACGGTAATCCAAATTTATGAAAGCGCGCATATACAGAAGATGCATATACGAACGACGCATATACGGAAGCGCACATATACGGAAGCGTGCATATACGGAAGGTGCATATACAGAAGAAATTTACGGTAATCCAAATGCATCTTTTGTATATGTGTGCTTTCATATATGAGGATTTAAGGAAGTTGTTGTCCGTATATGCACATTTATACGCGTATTTATATGCGTCATCCATATATGCGCGCTTCCGTAGATGTGCATATACGTATGACGCATATAAATACGTGTATAAATGTGCATATACGGAGGACAACTTCCTTAAATCCTCATATATGAAAGCACACATATACGGAAGATGCATTTGGATTACCGTAAATTTCTTCCATATATGCACCGTCTGTATATGCACCTTCTGTATATGTGTCGTTCGTATATGCACCTTCTGTATATGCGCGCTTTCGTAAATTTGGATTACTGTAAATTTCTTCTGTATATGCACCTTCTGTATATGCATCGTCCGTATATGTGCGCTTCCGTATATGCGCATATATGGATGATGCATATGAATATGCATATAAATGTGCATATACGGACGACAACTTCCTTAAATCCTCATATATGGAAAGCACACATATACGGAAGATGCATTTGGATTACAGTAAATTTCTTCTGTATATGCACCTTTCGTATATGCGTCGTTCGTATATGCACCTTATGTATATGCGCGCTTTCATAAATTTAGATTATTGTAAATTTCTTATGTATATGTGTTGTTCGTATATGCACCTTCCGTATATGCGCATATACGGATGACGCATATGCATTTGGATTACCGTAAATTTCTTCTGTATATGCGTCGTCCGTATATGACTGAAATTTTCAAAGGTTTGTTTCTTATCATATTTGTGTAGGAGGGGGAGGAAGAGCCTTCTATTTGGTTTTCTGGTTGAGTGGGAAGAGCACCTGAATTGATTTCTTCCAGAGCTGGGGGGGAGGCCTGTTGATCCAAAACATGAGTTGTAGCTAGAGGTTCTTCCTGCGAGTTGAGAGGATCGAAGGGGTTCTGTGACATCCCCAAAAATAAAGTATTTTTGAAATTTAAAATTTGTTGGAAAATTATTCCGTTTTTAGTAAATTCGAATTTGGAAATTTTTTGCCATTTATGGAAATTCTGAATTTTGAATTTGATAATTGTAATTAATTATTATGACTGTTGGGCAGAGATCTGATTTGACCCAACTAACTATTTGACTATGACACTTTTATAAAAACAGAATATTTTATATTGATTGCATGAGGACAAATGGAACAACCATGTTAAAATCAGTTGACCATGACTCCATGAGTGGGGAACATGTTGGAACTACCTCTGGGCTGATTATTACAAGTGGAAAATCGGAGATTTGGCCATTGGCAACCCCTGAAAATTAGAGATTTAGAAAGCTGCAAAAAATCCCAATGGGGGGGAAGAAAGACCTAGGCAAAAGCATTTTTTTTGTTAAATAGCATATGTGAGGAGGCAGGACGCTGCCTAGTATGCTGGGAGGAGGAACTACTAAATAATTGTTGTTATGAACATTGATTCTGGGTGTGAGGCAAGGGAGAAGACTACTCATAGAGGAAGACATTGTTGAAGAGGAGATTTCAAGTTTGTCCTCATGGATTCATGGTCAGGCTAGGGGGTGAATTGGGTAAGCGTTGGCTGCCCTATTCTACGGTTGGGAGGAATGTGGTTGTTCCCTTTGTTTTCCCACGGACTACTTCAGATATGTCTCTTTACTCTCCTCTTTTCATGATTGTACTATTGAAATGATCGTATCTGGTTTCTATCGTAGACAATTATCTTTCCAACATATGTATTAGATAGAATTACAGAGTTGTTGTATATTAATTAAAGTATAAATAATTGGAATCGATTAAAAGGCTATAGCTATTCGAGCCTGGTATATTAGTCATTGTAAGGATGGAACCAGTATTCCACGGGGTATATCTATGTCTCTTTTCTATAAGATCTGTGCGGTAGGAACATAATCGATATCTTAAATTATGAAATTATAAAGTGATGAGTTATAGATCTAGTTGAAATAAAAGCTAGATCTGAACATTAGATGGTGTTACAGTACTATTGTGTGTTAATCGTGTCAAGACAGATCTAATTCTACTTAATGAAATAAAAATTAAACATGTACATCCTGAAAACTACAATTTCTAGAACGATCTACCGATCATAAGATAATCATACGGTCAAACATCTTTAAGTACCCAATATATATCATGAGATTTCAATCTGTGTAAACATTTAGAGAAATTTGGAGCGAATGAAAATTATTATAATCATGCATGTCTGTACTGAAATATATAACCACGACTATCTAAACCTCGAATATAAATATTGTATATTACAGAAAGGTTTCCATGAGATATAACTGTGAATAGTTAATACACAGGGGATAAGTATCGATTGTCACATAACAGTACTATGAAACCTCACTATATAAATTATAGGAGAGGGTTATAACTGTTCCCCTTGTAATAACCACAAAACGAAAGGAATGTACAAAGCCGACAAAATGCCTAAGACGAGTCCTTCGACTCTCTAGAGCATAAACCTTGGATGGTGAAACTCGTTTCAATACGGGGTTTCTTCCCTTCTAACAAGTATTTAAAATTACAAGTAAATCTGTTACCCTAGAAAACCTGATAGCAACAGAACCTTGCGGCGAAATTTTACATAGTAGCGAACAGAACCTAGAGTCTAAGATGAAGTCCGGTTGTCGGAACTCGAGTACCTTTTCGGGTCCGGCATCCAACGAATCCATCAAACGCGAAGCATCTGAATCCTGAAAAGAGAATAGATCGCATGAGTCAGCAATGAAACTTAGGGGGAACAAAAGTTAAATAGAAATGGATTATATCCAAAAAAAAAGTAGCGCAATTTAATCATAAGGAAATAAATCACTCGCAGAGAAGATTAACGAAATTAAAATACAGAATTATTACTTAGCTTGCGATCTGTGTGGAATCCTTTCCATCAACGCCACTGAGTGAATCCATCCTTAGTCAAAAGGGGGAATGGAACCAAAGAATGTTGATGGGTACCCTCATAGGAAACAAGGGCCCACCATTAATGATTTTAACCGAGAAAATTCTTCATCGAATAAGGACAACGAATAAAAACAGGACTGTAAACAAGTAGAATAGTAACTACATACAATATGAATACATAAACCATTGGGATAGCTACCACAAATCGATTAATTCCTTTCTTTACCCTTTTCGTTGAAGTAATATGAAGAGACATTCATAAATACACATTTCCAGAGCCAAATGCTTGGAATAAAAATCCCTAAACCGAAAACAATTTCACAGGCGAAATGATCACAGAAGTTCGAAGATCTCCGTTATTCCCGACTCCTTACAAATCCAGGGAATATAGATTACACAACCACATCAAACCCATTGATGAAACAGTTTATATACATAGGGTATGACGACGGATATAGAAATCACAGTAGAAACCAGAAATAATTTACTCAACGATAAATATGTCGAAGACACCCAATGTAAGATGCAGGCCTTTGGGCATTACAGAAGTTATACATTGGAATCCTTATTTACTCTTAGGGATCCCTGTCACTTATATGCACAGACTCATGACAAGAGGGGGAAATAAATCTTTGAATCCTTAACACCCGAAAAGGAATCATAACCAGGAATGTAGTCTCTTGATCGAGTTATACTGAGTTCAGACCTACATTACAGAACTGGAGTCGTGTAGAACTTACCTCTGAACTAGAACACCAGCTCATAGATTGGCGACTCTCCCGTCCCCTTCGAAATCCCTTACATTCTGAGCCTTCTACTGGGGTTCATAGAGGAAAGGATACCTATCGCAGAATAACGGGAGATAAGTAAAGAAATCCAACACAGAATAGGAAATCTCCGGTGACCCAACAAACCCATAAACGCAAAACCAGAGAAGATCAATACCAACAGAGTTTTCAATATTTAAGAGTCCCAGATTCGAGGGCAAAGGAAAATAACACAAATTCTTTGGCTTACCGTGTACAGGGAACACCAAGGAATAAACACCTTCATATCCTCCACCCAAGTCATGTCCGCCCAAGACCACCAACCTCTTACAGAGTTAAGAGCTACCACAGGGTTGCACTAAGGCATTTTCCTTCGTTTTGCAAATACCTAGACACAAGTGGGAGACAACATTAATCACCTACCCACCCTTCGCAGAAGTAGAGTAATGGTGATAGTATGCAACAGTACGCTACCTGTGAACGAGGTCGGGTGGTAGGGTTTCGTTGACACAATCTTTGAGTTATAAACCTCGGAAGGCACCTAGGCATATTGCCATTACTCATGCTGGATAGGGGATTTAACTTAGGACCTAAAAAGTACATCAGTCGACTTTACACCAAGTCTGTGCGAGGGATATGACTTTGTTAAGGGAATTCCTAATACAACCGATAAATCCAGTTTCTCGTCAGTTGGAATGAGACTACCTGGTTCGTTGACCTTAACGCTTTCGGGAAGGAGGACTAGCACGCTTGAACCCTTCAATGATGACAACCGTCAACCCACCACAAGTCTAGAGTCATGGTTGGGTAAGGGTAATCACGATTTGTTTTACACAGAGTGTATCATTCGAACATTTTTAACAAAGTTTTAAAGTCCCTCATGACTCTAAGACTAGTGATCTTTAATACGAGTAGTTCCTTTCGGAACCCAATACCTCTCGTATAGGTGCTCATATGTATAAGCAACGATAATGTTATGTTGGAGAGATTGGAATACCCTAATGTTTAACACTTTATAAAGCTATGTCTCGGGACGAACCTTTACCCCTTTTGCTAACTTTTGTTAGTAAACTGAGGAACTATATTTTTAACGAGTTTAGCCTTGTAACCTTTATATATATGGTTTTTAGATAACCAAAGACGTTTAAAGATAAAATTCTCTTACAAAGGAAGGTAGTTGAATCGACAGCAGTAGCGACCATAGCCCTTATGGGAGTGATAGTAACACCTAATCACATACGATAACCTTGAGACCTTCGAAACAAGTTGATCGAAGAAAAGGAAATTTTAATGTCACTAAGAAAAAAAAAAATATTTTGGAATTTTGAGGTTCATTACAGGTTCAGAATTGATTCTATCTGGATAGGAGTTGGATTCCCGGCCCCTTGAGGCTGCACTGTGTTGGGCACAGTGGCTCCTAGAGAAGTCCCTTTTGAACGAGGCTTATTGATCTACTTTGAGGGGGTCAGCTTCTAGACCTTCGTCCATTGCTCCCCTTTCATTTTTTTTCTTCCTCCTCTACCTTCTTTTTGTAGTTTCTTGCGAAATGCCCATAGCTGTGGAAATACTTGCACTTGAAGGGGAGCTACTCGTAGTCCAGTTATTGAAAATGTATCCAGTCTGCCACTATTATATTGATGGCCTCTGGGAGCCCTATTTCTAGGTCCACCTCCACGCAAATTCGCGCGCAGGAGTATTGATCCTTCCTTTCTTCTCTGTCAATGTATTTTCCAAGGGAATTCCCAATCGATTCTAGGTATTTCGGGCTCCAGCAATGCAGAGGTAGGTGTGGAAGGTGCACCCAGACTGGGACCGTCGACGGCACATCCTGGGCTGGATCAAAGTTAGGAGTCCACTAGTTCAGGTACAGCCCCTGGGGGGGCCCATAAAATAAGGTTTGTTTCTGAATATAAGATTCATGTCTTTAGCATTGTCGAATATGAAAACATAATAAACTTTCCTGACGAAGTGGCTCTTGATGCCTTCTGAGACAAGAGGTCTCCAGTTCATATGTATCCACACTTCGATGGCTCTTAGAGAAGGCCATAAACTAGTAAATTGGTCGATCATGCCTCTTTCAGCGATGTTTAAGGCAGCACGACAGGGCTCATTGGCTAGGAGATCTACCGTCGGGATGGCATCCATCTTCTTCACAATTTTTTCTTGGGAGGCTGATAGTGGTCGTTTTCTACAGGCCTCTACCAATTTTTTGAAGGTCGAGAGCTCTGGGGGGAGAGGAGGGGGAGGCTCAAAGCCCCCTCCTAGGGCCACGACGGCTGGGAGAAGAGGGTAGTAGGAGGCTCACACAGAGCGTGCGCGAGAGAAGCTCGGATTAAGAGGATGTTAGGTTTCATTTTCACAACCTCTAATATTAAGATTTAATTCTAGGTTTCATTAATTTGTTTTTCTCCTCTTTGATTTTAGGTTTCATGTTCACAACTTCTAAAATAAAAAGTTGAGTGTCTTTAATATGCTTGATCTCTTTAATTTTTTATAGTAAAAATAACAAACATGTTTTAGTTATTATATTAATAATTAATAATAATTTTCTAAAAATCTTTATAATATTTTATGACTTCACTCTTAATTAGATGATAATTAACTCATCCACAAAATAAAAAATTAAAAAAACATGAAAAATAACATTTATTCTTTTTACTTTATAATATTATATAAAAGATATGGAAAGTAAAAATTAAAAATTAAAAAAACATGAAAAATAACATTTATTATTTTTACTTTATAATATTATATAAAAGATATGGAAAGTAAACATTGTTTATTTTATTTTATGTTGATTATTTTTTGAAAATATATTTAAATGTTCTTTTTAGTAATATCTATATCTTCTATTTTATGTTTTTGGAATATTTATGATTTTTTTTTATAATAATGATATTCATCTACTAAAACAAATAAAATAATGGGGATAAGATGAAATAAGATGAATAATGATGGTATTCATCTACTAAAACAAATAAAATGAAAGCCTCAATTTTATAATTAGTTATTTTACAAATTATAAAATTATATATTTTTTAGGTTTTTTTTTTAATTTAAAAAATATATATATATAATAAATTTGATATTTTTATTTTCATTATATTAAATATAAAATTGATATTTTAAAAAATATTTCATCTTATTTCCATTATTTTATTTGTTTTTTTAAAATACCATTATTATAAAAAAAATTCATAAATATTTCATATTTTCATTATATTAAATATAAAATTGATATTTTAAAAAATATTTCATCTTATTCTCATTATTTTATTTGTTTTAGTAGATGAATACCATCATTGTAAAAAAAAAACATAAATATTTCAAAATCTGTAAAACATAAAATAGAAGATATAGATATTACTAAAAAAACCATTTAAATATATTTTCAAAAAATAATCAACATAAAATAAAATAAACAATATTTACTTTCCATATCTTTTGAATATATTTTCAAAAAATAATCAACATAAAATAAAATAAACAATGTTTACTTTCCATATCTTTTATATAATATTATAAAGTAAAAAGAATAAATCTTATTTTTCATGTTTTTTTAATTTTTTATTTTGTGGATGAGTTAATTATCATCTAACTCTTAATTAAAAGTGAAGTCATAAAATATTATAAAGATTTTTAGAAAATCATCATTAATTATTAATATAATAACTAAAACATGTTTGTTATTTTTACTATAAAAAATTAGAGAGATTAAGCATATTAAAGACACTCAAATTTTTATTTTAGAAGTTGTGAAAATGAAACCTAAAATCAAAGAGGAGAAAAACAAATTAATGAAGCTTAGAATCAAAACTTAATATTAGAGGTTATGAAAATGAAACCTAACATCCTCTTAATCCGAGCTTCTCCATCGTGCGCTCTGCGTGAGCCTCCTGCTACCCTCTTCTCTCAGCTGTCATGGCCCTAGGAGAGGGCTCTGAGCCTCCCCCTCCTCTCCCCCCAAAGCTCTCGACCTTCAAAAAATTGGTAGAGGCCTGTAGCAAACGACCACTATCAACCTCCCAGGAAAAATTTGTGAAGAAGATGGACGCCATCCCGACAGTAGATCTCCTAGCCGATGACCCTTGTCATGCTGCCTTAAACATCACTGAAAGAGGCATGATCGACCAATTTACTGGTTTATGGCCTTCTCCAAGAGCCATCGAAGCATGGATACATAGGAACTAGAGACCTCTTGTCTCAGAAGGCATCAAGAGCCACTTCATTGGGAAAGTTTATTATGTTTTCATATTCGACAATGTTGAAGACATGAATCTTATATTCAGAAACGGACCTTATTTTATGGGGCCCCAAAGGATGTACTTGAACCAGTGGACTCCTGACTTTGATCCAGCCCAGGATGTGCCATTGGCGTTCCCAGTCTTGGTGCGCCTTCCACACGTACCGCTGCATTATTGGAGCCCGAAATACCTAGAATTGATTGGGAATGCCCTTGGAAAATACATTGATAGAGCATAAAGGAAGGATCAATACTTCTACGCACGAATCTGCGTGGAGGTGGACCTAGAAATAGGGCTTCCAGAGGCCATCAATATAATAGTGGCATACTGGACACATTTTCAATAACTAGACTACGAGCAGCTCCCCTTCAAGTGCAGGTATTTCCACAGCTATGGGCATTTCGCAAGAAACTGCAAAAAGAAGGTAGAGGAGGAAGCAAAAAAAACAAAAGGGGAGCAATGGACGAAGGTCCAAAAGCCGCCCCCCCCTCAAAGTAGATCAATAAGCCTTGTTCAAAAGGGACTTCTCCAGGAGCCACTATGCCCAACACAGTGCAGACTCAAGGGGCTGGGAATCCAACTCCTATCCAGATAGAATCAACTCTGAACCTATAATGAACCTCAAAATTCCAAAATAAAAATAAAAAAATCCTAGTGACATTAAAATTTCCTTTTCTTCGATCAACTTGTTTCGAAGGTCTCCAGGTTATCATATGTGATTAGGTGTTACTATCACTCCCATAAGGGCTATGGTCGCTATTGTTGTTGATTCAACTACCTTCCTTTGTAAGAGAATTTTATCTTTAAACGTCTCTGGTTATCTAAAAACCATATATATAAAGGTTACAAGGCTAAACTCGTTAAAAATATAGTTCCTCAGTTTACTAACAAAAGTTAGCAAAAGGGGTAAAGGTCTGTCCCGAGACAT
Organism: Picea glauca; assembly: GCA_000966675.3. Taxonomy (NCBI): domain Eukaryota; kingdom Viridiplantae; phylum Streptophyta; class Pinopsida; order Pinales; family Pinaceae; genus Picea; species Picea glauca. Next base: position 28,595 of record JZKD02S1693520.1, on the reverse strand, counting down.
AGCTTTATAAAGTGTTAAACATTAGGGTATTCCAATCTCTCCAAGATAACATTATCGTTACGTATACATACGAGCACCTATACGAGAGGTATTGGGTTCTAAAAGGAACTACTTGTATTAAAGATCACTAGTCTTAGATTCATGAGGGACTTTAAAACTTTGTTAAAAATGTTCGAATGATACACTCTATGTAAACTAGATCGTGATTACCCTTACCCAACCATGACTCCAGACTTGTGGTGGGTTGACGGTTGTCATCATTGAAGGGTTCAAGCATGCTAGTCCTCCTTCCCAAAAGCGTTAAGGTTAACGAACCAGGTAGTCTCATTCCAACTGACGAGAAACTGGATTTATCGGTTGTATTAGGAATTCCCCTAACGAAGTCATCTCCCTCGCACAGACTTGGTGTAAATTCGACTGATGTACTTGTCAGGTCTTGAGTTAAAGCCCCTGTCTAGCCTGAGTAATGGTGATATGCCTAGGCGCCTTCCGAGGTTTATAACTCAAAGATTGTGTCAAAGAAACCCTGCCACCTAACCTCATTCACATGGTAGTGTACTATTGTGTACTATCACCATTACTCTACTTCTGCGAAGGGTGGGTAGGTGATTAATGTTGTCTCCCACCTGTGTCTAGGTATTTGCAAAACGAAGGAAAATGCCTTAGTGCAACCCTGTGGTAGCTCTTAACTCTGTAAGAGGTTGGTGGTCTTGGGTGGACGCGACCTAAGCGAAGGATATGAAGGCGTTTATTCCTTGGTGTTCCCTGTACACGGTAAGCCAAAGACTCTGTGTTATTTTCCTTTACCCTCGAATTTGGTACTCTTAAATATTGAAGACTCTGTTGGTATTGATCTTCTCTGGTTTTGTGTTTATGGGTTTGTGGGTCGCCGAAGATTTCCTATTCTGTGTTGGATTTCTTTACTTATCTCCCTTTATTCTACAATGGTATTCTTTCCTCTTTGAACCCTCGTAGAAGGCTCGAACTATAAGGGATTTCGAAGGGGACGGGAGAGTCACCAGTATATGAGCCAGTGCTCTAAGAGGTAAGTTCTACGCGACTCTAGTTCCATAATGTAGGTCTGAACTTGGTATAACTCGATTAAGAGACTACATTCCTGGTTATGATTCCTTTTCGGGTGTTAAGGATTTGAAGATTTATTGCCCCCTCTTGTCATGAGTTTGTGCATATAAGTGACAGGGATCCTTAAGAGTAAATAAGGATCCAAATGTATAACTTTTGTAACACCCAAAGGCCTGCATCTTACGTTGGGTGTCTTCGGCATATTTATCGCTGAGTAAATTATTTATGGTTTCTACTGTGATTCGTATATCCGTCGTCATACCCTATGTATATAAATTGTTTCGTCAATGGGGTTGATGTGGTTGTGTAATCTATATTCCCTGGATTCGCAAGGAGTCGGGAATAACGAAGATCTTCGAACTTCTGTGATCATTCTGCCTATGAAACTGTTTTCTGTTTAGGGATTTTTATTCCAAGCATTCGGCTCTAGAAATGTGTATTTATGAATGTCTCTTCATATTACTTCAACGAAAAGGGTAAAGAAAGGAATTAATCTATTTGTGGTAGTTATCCCAATGGTTTATGTATTCATATTGTATGTAGTTACTATTCTACTTGTTTACAGTCCTGTTTTTATTCGTTGTCCTTATTCGATGAAGAATTTTCTCGGTTAAAATCATTAATGGTGGGCCCTTGTTTCCTGTGAGGGTATCCATCAGCATTATTTGGCTCCATTCTCCCTTTCGACTAAGGATGGATTCGCTCAGTGGCATTGATGGAAAGGATTCCACACCGATCGCAAGCTAAGTAATAATTCTGTATTTTAATTTCGTTAATCTTCTCTGCAAGAGATTTATTTCCTTATGATTAAATTGCGCTACTTTTGTTTCGGATATAATCCATTTCTATTTAACTTTTGTTCCCCCTAAGTTTCATTGCTGACTAATGCGATCTATTCCCTTTTCAGGATTCGGATGCTTCACGTTTGATGGATTCGTTGGTTGTCGGACCCGAAAAGGTACGCGAGTTCCAACAACCGGACTTCATCTTAGACTCTAGGTTCTGTTTGCTACTGCGTAAAATTTCGCCACAAGGTTCTGTTGCTATCGGGCTTTCTAGGGTAACAGATTTACTTGTAATTTTAAATCCTTGTTAGAAGGAAAGAAACCTCGTATTGAAACGAGTTTCACCATCCAAGGTTTATACTCTAGAGAGTCGAAGGACTCGTCTTAGGCATTATGTCGGCTCTGTACATTCCTTTCGTTTTGTGGTTATTACAAGGGGAACAATTATAACCCTCTCCAATAATTTATACAATGAGGTTTCATAGTACTGTTCTGTGACAATCGATACTTATCCCCTGTGTATTAACTATTCGCAGTTATACTCATGGAAACCTTTCTGTCATATACAATCTTTATATTCGGGGTTTTATATAGTCGTGGTTATATATTTCAGTACAGACATGCATGATTATAATAATTTTCATTCGCTCCAGATTTCTCTAAATGTTTACACAAATTGAAATCTTGTGATATATATTGGGTACTTAAAGATGTTTGACCGTATGATTATCTTATGATTGTTAGATCATTCTAGAAATTGTAGTTTTTGGGATGTGTATGCTTAGTTTTTATTTCAATAAGTAGAATTAGATCTGTTTTGACACAATTAACACATAGTAGTATTGTAACACCATCTAATGTTCGGATCTAGATTTTATTTCCACTAGATCTATAACTCATCACTTTATAATTTCATAATTTAAGATATCGATTATGTTCCTACCATACAGATCTTATAGAAAACAGACATAGATATACCCCGTGGAATATTGGTTCCATCCTTACAATGACTAATATACCAGGCTCGAATAGCTACAGCCTTTTAATCGATTCCAATTATTTCTACTTTAATTAATATACAACAACTCTGTAATTCTATCTAATACATATGCTGGAGAGATAATCATCTACGATAGAAACCAGATACAATCATTTCAATAGTACAATCATGAAAAGAGGAGAGTAAAGAGACATATATGAAGTAGTCTGTGGGAAAACAAAGGGAACAACCACATTCCTCTCAACCATAGAATAGGGCAGCCAACGCTTACCCAATTCACACCCTAGCCTGACCATGAATCCATGAGGGCAAACTTGAAATCTCCTCTTCAACAATGTCTTCCTCTATGAGTAGTCTTCTCCATTGCCTCACACCCAGAATCAGTGTTCATAACAACAAGTATTCAGTAGTTCCTCCTAGCAACATACTAGGCAGCGTCCTGCCTCCTCACATATGCTATTTAACAAAAAAAATGCTTTTGCATAGGTCTTTCTTCCCCCCCCCTTGGGAATTTTCACATCTTTCTAAATCCCTGATTTTCAGGAGCTACCAATGGCCAAATCTCTGATTTTCCACTTGTAATAATCATCCCAGAGGTAGTTCCAACATGTTCCCCACTCATGGAGTCATGGTCAATTGATTTTAACATGGTTGTTCCATTTGTCCTCCTGCAATCAATATAAAATATTTTGTTTTCATAAAAGTGTCATAGTCAAATAGTTAGTTGGGTCAAATCAGATCTCTGCCCAATAGTCATAATAATTAATTACAATTATCAAATTCGAAATTCGTAATTGTCATAAATGGCAAAAAAATTCCAAATTCGAATTTACTAAAAACGAAATAATTTTCCAACAAATTTTAAATTTCAAAAATACTTTATTTTGGGGGATGTCACAGAACCCCTTCGATCCTCTCAACTCGCAGGAAGAACCTCCGGCTATAGCTCATGTTTTGGATCAACAGGCCTCCCCCCCAGCTCTGGAAGAAATCAATTCAGGTGCTCTTCCCACTCAACCAGAAAACCAAGTAGAAGGCTCTTCCTCTCCCTCCTACGCAGATATGATAAGAAAGAAACCTCTGAAAATTTCAGGCATATACGAATGATGCATATATAGAAGAAATTTATGGTAATCCAAATGCATATGCCTCATCCGTATATGTGCATATACAGAAGCACGCATATACGAAAGGTGCATATATGGATGACACACATACAGAAGAAATTTACGGTAATCCAAATTTACGAAAGCGCGCATATACGGAAGGTGCATATACAAACGACGCATATACGGAAGGTGCATATACAGAAGAAATTCACTATAATCCAAATGCATCTTCCGTATATGTGTGCTTTCCATATATGAAGATTTAAAGAAGTTGTCATCCATATATGCACATTTATACGCGTATTTATATGCGTCATCCGTATATGTGCATATACGAAAGCGCGCATATACGGACGACGCATATACGGAAGGTGCATATACAGAAGAAATTTACGGTAATCCAAATTTACGAAAGCGCACATATACGGAAGGTGCATATACGAACGACGTATATACGGAAGCGTGCATATACGGAAGGTGCATATACGGACGGTGCATATACAGAAGAAATTTATGGTAATCCAAATGCATCTTCTGTATATGTGTACTTTCATATATGAGGATTTAAGGAAGTTGTCGTCCGTATATGCACATTTATACGCGTATTTATGTGCGTCATCCGTATATGCGCATATACAGAAGCGCGCATATATGGATGACGCATATAAATACGCGTATAAATGTGCATATACGGACGACAACTTCCTTAAATCCTCATATATGAAAGTAAAATTTATTTTTTTACTTTATAATATTATATAAAAGATATGGAAAGTAA
>JZKD02S1693509.1:97457-117311 GCA_000966675.3 Picea glauca | reverse complement strand
AGACCCAACATGAAATGTTGTACTTGACTTGGCGCCATGCTCACCACCTTCTTGTCTATATTGAGTCTTGTTCTGCATGTTTCTTGACTATGTCATGCAGGTCGACAAAGTCCTCGGGTAAGCCTAATTCTAGGAGGTCGATGTATTTCATCTCTCAATTAATATTTTCCGAGCTCTTTTCGCAACCATCCCATTTCTCCTGAATTTCATGCTAAGGTTCCTGGGCCATTTTCACCCAGTATTCAGCCACTTTCCGGATCCGATCTATGTTGTTGTCCCTCAACACCCAAATTTCATGCTCTTCGGCGCCTCATCCCTTTTGAACCGTGCTGATGTAATAGATCCTTTCTACTGCTTTTTGAGTTTTCTCATACCACCTTTCCACGTCCTTGCAGGTCGCTAGTGCCATAAGGGTGTCTTCTTGGAAATTAGATATACCTGTAGTGAAAAGGTGTCGTTCATTCTTGAATTTTTCATAGGCATTTTGAAACTCACTTCTCAAAAACATTTTGGTGTGTATGGAGTCTTGATAGTATTTTTACAAATGGTGCAGATGCTCCAACTCCTTAAGTGAAACAACCAACTTCTTTTCATCTCTTCTTTCTCTATCCAATGTGGCATTTGTGATAGCCATGCCTGCACCGGTGAGCTTAGATGTCTTGGCATGTTCTGTGATGAGAATCTTCTCCTTCGTAGTGATGAGGATTGATATGTCTAACGTGAGCCTCCTATTTTTAGTGGTCCTCTTCATGATATCCTTTCTCTTCCTGTCACATGTGATTTCTTGTATGTCGGCAACCTCATCAACAAGTTCATGGATCTATTGTTCTCCCCATGTTAGAGTATTTCCCAGGCTCCTAGACATATTATCTATTCCAGGATTGGTTTATGGACTTCTTCTATATGTCCTGATGGCTCAACCTCCATTTGTTGTGCATCGGCTGGTGAGACATCGACCGAAATTGAAGAGTCAGGGATAGGTTCGGTAATTACCTGGTAATCGGTTGTCAATGTGTCGATTTCTTGCTGTGAAACCTCCTCTTTTGGGCCTCCCGATCCCAACTCATTCCTCGATCTATCCATTAGGGTTTCCGACAAGTCGAGTAGATTAGTGTCTAAGGAAATTTCAAACTCATGCTCATTCTATGGAAGGCTCTGAATTGGAGCATCGGGACCTGGGGTAGATTCTCTCTCAGGTTATTTTTCCTCTGTAATCTACACTAGAGTCACCAGGGACACCTCTAAACTCTCCACATCATCATAGATGGTTATTAAGTCAAACACGGGGTTTGGTACACTTTTCCTACTTGGTGTCCTCGCTATCTCAGGTTGGGTTGAAATCCCCCCATGGTGATCTAATTTGTTGTGGTGGAACTTCAAGGTTTCATGTCTCGAGGATTTCTTCAAGTTGTATTGTCTCTAGGACACTTGTATCTCCTCTTCTTTCGATTGTTCCATCAATGGGAATCCTCGACATATCTACCAGACGAGGTTCATTCTACAACTGATAAATGATTCTTTGTGCCCCTTCTAGTAAGAGTAATCCTCTTCTTTGTGCCTATGTAGTCTCTACCACTCCGATTTCTTCCCTGGCTCTGAGGGTCTCTTGAGATGACTTCTCTATTTTATACACCTATTCATCAATGCTCATGGCCTTGAACTTGGTCATATTTGGATTGGCCATCCTCTGTACTACCTCTTCCCATTCCTGAGAGTACTCTGTGAAAATTTCATCCTCAAATTTATTATGCGTGTATGGCCAATAAGATGATACCTACGAAGCATGTTGGAGGAACATTCCTTTAGGTTTTTTCTTGCGGAATCCGCCTGTCAGGAACCTAAATTAAATTTCTCTCAACCCTTATTGCTTGGCTTGAGAAGTGTCCTTTACCAAAAAAAACCCCACATGGAATCCATAGGGTATGAAAGCCCGCTTCTTGTCCTTGACTAGTGTGGTGTTATAGACCTATAGGATAGTATGATAGTAGATTTCTCCCACAATGAGCCCGTCTGAGACGTGAGTAGGTAGTACATGTGGTGCTCTGGTGGCCCCTAACACCCTGATATAGGTTGAGAATTCATCTAAATACCAATGGACTACCTTCTCTACCATTTTCTTGGTTGTTGCGGATAATCGTGGGTATTCCTTTTAAAATATAATGAAATGAATACGAGCAATGAATTCATAAAAAATGAGTGCATAGGATTTTTTATACTTGTTCTCCCATAGTATGTTGAAATAAATGTGGACTGGGAGCTCCGCAACATGCCATATTAAATTCATGCCAATGTCACATAGATGACATCGACTAAGTATGAGGCCATGTGGAAATTAGGTGCTTCCCCTTCTTTTGGCATCTGATATTATTGTACATAGATGCTCAATTGTTTGGAAATTATCGCTCCCCAGTTGAAGCTGCTTCTAGAGATTTCCATTGTATATGTCAAGGGCATCCATGCTTCCAAAAACTTGGAGCAATCCTTCTCTCCATACAGTCGGCATATGAGAGACATCAAATAGATGTATGGATCCCTCAAGTTAACTATCCCATACTAGCCATTGCTCCAATTGGTAAACTTCTTATCCTCCTTCCACCATGAGGCCATTAACCAACTAGTGTCATGGAATTCGTAAAAATTCACCATGAATTTTGTGTTTAGTCGCTTCTCTGGGTATATAAGATTGTAGTATTTCTGGATTTTTGTCGGGAGGAAAACTTCGACACACTGTCCATTCTCATTGTTGATTAAAAATTTATGCACGTATGTATGGTCGATCAACCACTTCAGAACCTCTACGAAAGGGAAAACCAGGGTTCTCCTGGATAACATGTGGAAATATAACCGTCATATGTTTGGGAACACCTGGTCATCAAGCACCCTTACATCCGTCTCGCTGTGTGGGATACATTTCGAGTACTCCTCCTGACTGTTTCTACTGAAAAGGTCCGCCCACAGTGGGAGCATTACTTTGGATCCTATGCTTTCTTCTGTGTCACCGAAGACCGGAGGTTGGACAAAGGATTTCTTTGTTGATGTTTTTATGATCGACTCTTCCCTCAGAGTGTTCTCCAACTTCTTTGCTGTACCAGGAGAAGAACCTTCCCCCATTTTATATTCCTTTATCTTGGGTTCTCTCAATGAGCGTCTAGTGGTTGGATTTCTCGGCGACATTTTACCTGTAGCTAGAAAATAGTTAGAGACCCTGTAAGAAATCATATTCATATATAAATCACGACCGTTGAATTGACAAACTTGAATACATGCCTCTGAAACTTGTTTAAATTGGTTTTGATAATCTGAGGATCAACACAGTCTCAAGACACTTTCTTTGATTCTTCATATGCTCCAGAATTCAAACTTGTGCGTAGAATGAAATCGTTCAAAACCGTTCTAGAGATCAAAATAGGGATGAACTTACCTTGTCGCATCAACCATTCAATTCAAGTTATGAGTGTAGTTCTATTAAATCTGTCTCCATATCTTCAAAGATGTTTAAAATTAAATTCGATCGTGGGTTGACGGCATGGGCACGCGTTGTAACGTGAGCTATCAATGATTACAAATTGTAGTTGTTCAATCGATGCACGAGGTATTAACAAATGTAGGATGAGTCATTAAATGGTCTGTTAAATGTCATAATTCAATCGTATATTATGACGAAAACATCCCATTGTTTCACTAGTCTAGTTGGTGATTCAGGGGTTGAGATTCTTCTTCGAACACTTTTCATTGATATCTTCTTGCAAAAGATCCAATGTCGATTGATCTTGGAATATAGAGATGATGTGGAAAATATGACTAGGAGGTGTGACTATGACATAGGGAACCTTAATAAGACTTGGGATGAAACCAGGTTGTGTGACACCCCTACGTGACACTCGAGACCAGCGTCTTCATTTACTCATGTTAATTGGAATCAGGCCTTTCCTTAACCTACATGTTCTAAAACCCGATCCTATCTTGTCGATGCCTAAAAGTATCAAGGATCAACGATTGACGATAAACCTATCCAAGTGCTCCCGGTTTGACTCTCTCGAAATTTTCCCAATGCCAAAAGTGTATCGGGGATCGATTATCGACGATTTGTTTAATTCATAAAAAATTGATTGTTTTAATTTTTCAGATTTTCCTCGACCTCGAGCAAGTGCATCGGTCATTAGCTATCAGTGATTGCTTTATGGCTTTTGTCAATGTCCACCCCTCATGTATTTTTTTGATGTCGATGGGGATCAGATATATCTTGAAACTTCATGGCAAATAACTCACACAAACCAACTCCACCTTCTACCGATGTCGATGGGGTTTCGTCATCAACGATTAGTGTAATTGTGTGGCCACTTTACCTACTTGAAATTTACCAACGCTGAAAATAAGCACGTTAGGAGCAATGTTAGCTGCAGATTCTTAGTTTCAATGTCAAGTTCTTTTATATTCGAGGTTTCATTTAACAAGTTCAAACAAACCTGACTTTATTGATACGAGTCATGAAAGCAAAATCAAAATAAACCATCCCCTAAAGTGAAACCAAATTAGACAGTAAAAAACAACAAGTGGTACCCAAAAAGTGATAAAATTTCATAAGGCTTTTAGGGTGTGTTGAGTGCTCAATAGGTTCTTTTCCACTTTCCACTAATACCACTATTACTTTGAATGTATAGGTGTAGAGACATTGGCGAACTTATGCAATGGCATGATTGAAATAAGAGCACTGATGGAAAACAACGACATGTGCCTGATTCTAAGATGTGGATGGAATTTGATTACAGATGGCCTGCTTTTTCCCAAGATCATCATAATATAAGGTTGGGTTTGGCTCTAGGTGGGGTGAACCCATTCTCAGATCAAACTACTAAATGGTCAACTTGGCCAGTGTTTTTAATAAATTTTAACTTGCCTCCATGGTTAGCAGCTAAACCATTTTTATTAATTTTATCATTGATTATACCTGGAAAGAAAAGTGTGACTTCAGATACAATCGATACTTATTTAGAGCCATTATATGATGAGATAATGGAATTGTGGAAAGGAATTGAAGAAATTCAATTATTAAGGGATGGTAATTCAATCAAATTCACTTTAAGAGATTTATTGTTTTTTACGATTCACAATCTTCCTGCATATGGCAGATTGATTGGTATCAATGTTCATGGATACCATGGATGTCCTTGATACAAATTTCAGGATTTGGTGAGGAAATCAAGAAGTTTTCATAAGTGTATTTATTTTGGACATCTTGATTACTTGAAAATGGATCATCCATATCACCGACAAAAAACACGTTTCAATGGCCAGGAAGAGAATCGTGTACCACCATTACCAATAACGAGTGAATACATTATTGAGAATGGACAAAAAAGATTTTTTTTTTTTTAAAGTGGTGGGATTTGTGGTAGTAGAGATGATCCATGTAATGAAAGAAGTGTAAAAATATAGTGCCTATTTTATAATTTTCCATACTTTAAGGATATAGTCATCAGGTATATTGTTGAATTTATGCATACTGAGAAAACTATAGCTTATGCTATTATAAAAACTCTTTTTGGTGCTTATGATATTGTTTCATCACGTGAAGACTTGAAACAACTAAAGATTCGTCGAAATTTTTGGGTTGAAAAATATGATGATGAAAAAGATAGAAAACCTAGTTCTCCTTATGTTTGGACAAAGGAACAACGTGCACAATTCTTAAATTTGATGTCTTAGACTTTATTTCCCACTCGATATGTCAGTAGTAATATCAGAAGCCAAACCAACATGAACAAATTAAGAGGCCTCAAGACCCATGACTATCATGTCATAATTGAGAATATTTTACCTATTGTGGTCAATAAATATATCAAGTTTGGAAAAGGGACCAAGATTGGAAATTATAAGGTTGGGCCTAATATTAAAGAAAATGAGTTTACATGTATTATATCCTTTGAACTTTGATAGTTTGAGGCAGGAGGTTGTTGAAGTCCTTTGTCTATTGGAACATGAATTTCCACAAACAATATTTAACATTTTAATGCATCTTTTGATACATCTTGAATATGAACTAGACCATTGTGGCCCAGTAAGAACGAGATGGATGTATCCTATAGAGAGATATATGGAGGTTTTGAAAAAAATTGTTTGTACTAGGTAAAAACCAGAAGGTAGCATGTCTGAGGGATATTCAATGCAAGAGGTCATGGGAATTTGCACAAAATATATGAAGGATTTTAAAAGTGTCAATCGATGTGTATGGTATGATGGTGAAGATGAGAAAGTTGTTGGTGAAGTATTATAAGGAAATTGAAGGTGATTTAATCTATCACATGAAGAAAGAAGTGCAATACATGCCTATGTTGTTCAAAACACATCTTCATTCGATAAGTGGCATAGGTGAACATATTTTTTACACAATAATTTATTGATTCAATTGCATTTACAGATTTATATAATTAATATTATTATCTTATACGTTCATATTATATGTAGGAAATACGAAGAAGAGAATCAAACATGGGTGCAACATCGACCTCAAAAGCGCAGACGTCATGATTTGATTGGAGGTGATTCTTTTCCAAAATTTGAAGAAAGGATTGCTAATGCAGTCAATGATGCAAAAGAAGAAGGTCGAGATATAACAGTGGAGGAAAGTGAGTTTTCACAAATTCCACATATATGGGCTATGAAGTTTAGTGGATTGTGGGCCTATGGTAGTCATTTAAGAGTGGAAGAAAAGGACAAAGGAAAGGAAAATTGTGATTGTGTTGTTAGTGTTGAATTTCTTCATGAAACTAAAAAGAAATTTTATGTTGGATTCATCCAAGAAATTATTCAAGTTGATTATGGTGAAAATAGTCATGTATTTTTAAAATGTAAGTGGGTCAAACTATCCGTAGTAGAACATGATGAGTATGAATTTGTACATGAAAATACATGACAATTTTTATCAAATATGGATGAGTCATATGTCGCACTTCCTAAAATTAATCAATCATTTCTAATTGTTGATGTAAGAAGCCCATGATGGTCATATGTTATTCAAATAGAGTCTCGTTCTAAATGAAAATTCATGGAAGTTGTCAATATAATAATTGATGGGCAATACGTCGATAATTTACAAGAAACATTCGAAGAAGTGCTTGAAGATGATGATAGAGTGATTGGAGAAGAGACTTTGATTACCAATGAAGATATTGGGAGAGAGAATATATTGCATGCCATAGAAGAGGTTGACGAAGAAAATCAAGAAGATGCACACACAAGTGATCATGATTCTGATCCTAGTGGCAATGGAGATGATCATGATGATTATTTGTCACCTTAACTAGCTTTTCACCTAAACTCTAATTATATGTATGATGTAATTTTTAACTGTTGTTTTACTCATGCATTTGTCAATCTAATCATCATTATTTTGTTGGTACATTTTATACAAAACCTGAGTTGTTCATTGTTTTTTTGAAGTGCATTTCACTTATTGTTAAGGGTTAATAATAAACCCATTTGATCATCTTACTATATTTTTGGCTTTTGGAGTGATCACTCAATTAAATTCTAAGTATTTTTATTGTTTAACCACTACTGATTTGAGTACAAAATTTGAGTTTGTATTTCACTTATTTACTGTTGATTTCAAGTTATATGAGCAACACTTCAGGGGATGATTTTTGTGGCTTTTGTTCTTTCACTTGTGCACTTAATTTTTCAGCACATCCAATTAATAAAATACGAGTTTCAAACTCATATTCCACTATTGTTTTACTGATTTAAGTGGCTGATTTATACATTATTGTTTATTTGGAATTTAGGATATGAAGAAAAATAATGTGAAGCAGAAACTAGATGAATTCAATGAGAATGCAAAAAGATTTACAGAATATGAGTGCTCTCGTAGAGAAAATGTAGCCAAGAATGATGAATATTTATCTTCTCTTGGTTTGAAAAACAAGTAAGTTGTTAATTCACTTAAGTAGTATATTATTTGTTTAATAATGTTTAATGTTATAGGAAAGAAATTTATGTATATAAGACATAATATGTTAACTACTTGAGTAGATCTACAAATATTATCACCACAAATACTGAAGACACAATAGATCCAGAGAGAAATATAGAAGAAACCACACTTTTATCATAGAAAACCCTTGAGGTAGGGAAACACCATACAATGGATCCTATTATGGAAGGGATCCTCTCATGTTCACTTTCCTCTTCGAGGGGGAAACCTCCTATTGAAATTCAACCCAAATACAATACTTCTCTTCATATCCCATTACATTGCTTGAACCCTTTTATATAGTTCTACCAACAACCTAAGATCATTCTAAAGGAGGAACCTTCTAGAAGTAGAACCTTCTAGTAAGTCCTCTTACATTTATTATATCTAACTACCATAGTGGGCCTTATTTAATAATATAGTGGATCTAGTCCACCTTACATTGANGTCCATTCTCATTGTTGATTAAAAATTTATGCACGTATGTATGGTCGATCAACCACTTCAGAACCTCTACGAAAGGGAAAACCAGGGTTCTCCTGGATAACATGTGGAAATATAACCGTCATATGTTTGGGAACACCTGGTCATCAAGCACCCTTACATCCGTCTCGCTGTGTGGGATACATTTCGAGTACTCCTCCTGACTGTTTCTACTGAAAAGGTCCGCCCACAGTGGGAGCATTACTTTGGATCCTATGCTTTCTTCTGTGTCACCGAAGACCGGAGGTTGGACAAAGGATTTCTTTGTTGATGTTTTTATGATCGACTCTTCCCTCAGAGTGTTCTCCAACTTCTTTGCTGTACCAGGAGAAGAACCTTCCCCCATTTTATATTCCTTTATCTTGGGTTCTCTCAATGAGCGTCTAGTGGTTGGATTTCTCGGCGACATTTTACCTGTAGCTAGAAAATAGTTAGAGACCCTGTAAGAAATCATATTCATATATAAATCACGACCGTTGAATTGACAAACTTGAATACATGCCTCTGAAACTTGTTTAAATTGGTTTTGATAATCTGAGGATCAACACAGTCTCAAGACACTTTCTTTGATTCTTCATATGCTCCAGAATTCAAACTTGTGCGTAGAATGAAATCGTTCAAAACCGTTCTAGAGATCAAAATAGGGATGAACTTACCTTGTCGCATCAACCATTCAATTCAAGTTATGAGTGTAGTTCTATTAAATCTGTCTCCATATCTTCAAAGATGTTTAAAATTAAATTTGATTGTGGGTTGACGGCATGGGCACGCGTTGTAACGTGAGCTATCAATGATTACAAATTGTAGTTGTTCAATCGATGCACGAGGTATTAACAAATGTAGGATGAGTCATTAAATGGTCTATTAAATGTCATAATTCAATCGTATATTATGACGAAAAAATCCCATTGTTTCACTAGTCTAGTTGGTGATTCAGGGGTTGAGATTCTTCTTCGAACACTTTTCATTGATATCTTCTTGCAAAAGATCCAATGTCGATTGATCTTGGCATATAGAGATGATGTGGAAAATATGACTAGGAGGTGTGACTATGACATAGGGAACCTTAATAAGACTTGGGATGAAACCAGGTTGTGTGACACCCCTACATGACACTCGAGACCAGCGTCTTCATTTACTCATGTTAATTGGAATCAGGCCTTTCCTTAACCTACACGTTCTAAAACCCGATCCTATCTTGTCGATGCCTAAAAGTATCAAGGATCAACGATTGACGATAAACCTATCCAAGTGCTCCCGGTTTGACTCTCTCAAAATTTTCCCAATGCCAAAAGTGTATCGGGGATCGATTATCGACGATTTGTTTAATTCATAAAAAATTGATTGTTTTAATTTTTCAGATTTTCCTCGACCTCAAGCAAGTGCATCGGTCATTAGCTATCAATGATTGCTTTATGGCTTTTGTCGATGTCCACCCCTCATGTATTTTGTTGATGTCGATGGGGATTAGATATATCTTGAAACTTCATGACGAATAACTCACACAAACCAACTCCGCCTTCTACCGATGTCAATGGGGTTTTGTCATCAACGATTAGTGTAATTGTGTGGCCACTTTACCTACTTGAAATTTACCGACGCTGAACATAAGCACGTTAGGAGCAATGTTAGCTGCAGATTCTTAGTTTCAATGTCAAGTTCTTTTATATTCGAGGTTTCATTTAACAAGTTCAAACAAACCTGACTTTATTGATAAGAGTCATGAAATCAAAATCAAAATAAACCATCCCCTAAAGTGAAACCAAATTAGACAGTAAAAAAAAACAAGTGGTACCCAAAAAGTGATAAAATTTCATAAGGCTTTTAGGGTGTGTTGAGTGCTCAATAGGTTCTTTTCCACTTTCCACTAATACCACTATTACTTTGAATGTATAGGTGTAGAGACATTGGCGAACTTATGCAATGGCATGATTGAAATAAGAGCACTGATGGAAAACAACGACATGTGCCTGATTCTAAGATGTGGATGGAATTTGATTACAGATGGCCTGCTTTTTCCCAAGATCATCATAATATAAGGTTGGGTTTGGCTCTAGGTGGGGTGAACCCATTCTCAGATCAAACTACTAAATGGTCAACTTGGCCAGTGTTTTTAATAAATTTTAACTTGCCTCCATGGTTAGCAGCTAAACCATTTTTATTAATTTTATCATTGATTATACCTGGAAAGAAAAGTGTGACTTCAGATACAATCGATACTTATTTAGAGCCATTATATGATGAGATAATGGAATTGTGGAAAGGAATTGAAGAAATTCAATTATTAAGGGATGGTAATTCAATCAAATTCACTTTAAGAGATTTATTGTTTTTTACGATTCACAATCTTCCTGCATATGGCAGATTGATTGGTATCAATGTTCATGGATACCATGGATGTCCTTGATACAAATTTCAGGATTTGGTGAGGAAATCAAGAAGTTTTCATAAGTGTATTTATTTTGGACATCTTGATTACTTGAAAATGGATCATCCATATCACCGACAAAAAACACGTTTCAATGGCCAGGAAGAGAATCGTGTACCACCATTACCAATAACGAGTGAATACATTATTGAGAATGGACAAAAAAGATTTTTTTTTTTTTAAAGTGGTGGGATTTGTGGTAGTAGAGATGATCCATGTAATGAAAGAAGTGTAAAAATATAGTGCCTATTTTATAATTTTCCATACTTTAAGGATATAGTCATCAGGTATATTGTTGAATTTATGCATACTGAGAAAACTATAGCTTATGCTATTATAAAAACTCTTTTTGGTGCTTATGATATTGTTTCATCACGTGAAGACTTGAAACAACTAAAGATTCGTCGAAATTTTTGGGTTGAAAAATATGATGATGAAAAAGATAGAAAACCTAGTTCTCCTTATGTTTGGACAAAGGAACAACGTGCACAATTCTTAAATTTGATGTCTTAGACTTTATTTCCCACTCGATATGTCAGTAGTAATATCAGAAGCCAAACCAACATGAACAAATTAAGAGGCCTCAAGACCCATGACTATCATGTCATAATTGAGAATATTTTACCTATTGTGGTCAATAAATATATCAAGTTTGGAAAAGGGACCAAGATTGGAAATTATAAGGTTGGGCCTAATATTAAAGAAAATGAGTTTACATGTATTATATCCTTTGAACTTTGATAGTTTGAGGCAGGAGGTTGTTGAAGTCCTTTGTCTATTGGAACATGAATTTCCACAAACAATATTTAACATTTTAATGCATCTTTTGATACATCTTGAATATGAACTAGACCATTGTGGCCCAGTAAGAACGAGATGGATGTATCCTATAGAGAGATATATGGAGGTTTTGAAAAAAATTGTTTGTACTAGGTAAAAACCAGAAGGTAGCATGTCTGAGGGATATTCAATGCAAGAGGTCATGGGAATTTGCACAAAATATATGAAGGATTTTAAAAGTGTCAATCGATGTGTATGGTATGATGGTGAAGATGAGAAAGTTGTTGGTGAAGTATTATAAGGAAATTGAAGGTGATTTAATCTATCACATGAAGAAAGAAGTGCAATACATGCCTATGTTGTTCAAAACACATCTTCATTCGATAAGTGGCATAGGTGAACATATTTTTTACACAATAATTTATTGATTCAATTGCATTTACAGATTTATATAATTAATATTATTATCTTATACGTTCATATTATATGTAGGAAATACGAAGAAGAGAATCAAACATGGGTGCAACATCGACCTCAAAAGCGCAGACGTCATGATTTGATTGGAGGTGATTCTTTTCCAAAATTTGAAGAAAGGATTGCTAATGCAGTCAATGATGCAAAAGAAGAAGGTCGAGATATAACAGTGGAGGAAAGTGAGTTTTCACAAATTCCACATATATGGGCTATGAAGTTTAGTGGATTGTGGGCCTATGGTAGTCATTTAAGAGTGGAAGAAAAGGACAAAGGAAAGGAAAATTGTGATTGTGTTGTTAGTGTTGAATTTCTTCATGAAACTAAAAAGAAATTTTATGTTGGATTCATCCAAGAAATTATTCAAGTTGATTATGGTGAAAATAGTCATGTATTTTTAAAATGTAAGTGGGTCAAACTATCCGTAGTAGAACATGATGAGTATGAATTTGTACATGAAAATACATGACAATTTTTATCAAATATGGATGAGTCATATGTCGCACTTCCTAAAATTAATCAATCATTTCTAATTGTTGATGTAAGAAGCCCATGATGGTCATATGTTATTCAAATAGAGTCTCGTTCTAAATGAAAATTCATGGAAGTTGTCAATATAATAATTGATGGGCAATACGTCGATAATTTACAAGAAACATTCGAAGAAGTGCTTGAAGATGATGATAGAGTGATTGGAGAAGAGACTTTGATTACCAATGAAGATATTGGGAGAGAGAATATATTGCATGCCATAGAAGAGGTTGACGAAGAAAATCAAGAAGATGCACACACAAGTGATCATGATTCTGATCCTAGTGGCAATGGAGATGATCATGATGATTATTTGTCACCTTAACTAGCTTTTCACCTAAACTCTAATTATATGTATGATGTAATTTTTAACTGTTGTTTTACTCATGCATTTGTCAATCTAATCATCATTATTTTGTTGGTACATTTTATACAAAACCTGAGTTGTTCATTGTTTTTTTGAAGTGCATTTCACTTATTGTTAAGGGTTAATAATAAACCCATTTGATCATCTTACTATATTTTTGGCTTTTGGAGTGATCACTCAATTAAATTCTAAGTATTTTTATTGTTTAACCACTACTGATTTGAGTACAAAATTTGAGTTTGTATTTCACTTATTTACTGTTGATTTCAAGTTATATGAGCAACACTTCAGGGGATGATTTTTGTGGCTTTTGTTCTTTCACTTGTGCACTTAATTTTTCAGCACATCCAATTAATAAAATACGAGTTTCAAACTCATATTCCACTATTGTTTTACTGATTTAAGTGGCTGATTTATACATTATTGTTTATTTGGAATTTAGGATATGAAGAAAAATAATGTGAAGCAGAAACTAGATGAATTCAATGAGAATGCAAAAAGATTTACAGAATATGAGTGCTCTCGTAGAGAAAATGTAGCCAAGAATGATGAATATTTATCTTCTCTTGGTTTGAAAAACAAGTAAGTTGTTAATTCACTTAAGTAGTATATTATTTGTTTAATAATGTTTAATGTTATAGGAAAGAAATTTATGTATATAAGACATAATATGTTAACTACTTGAGTAGATCTACAAATATTATCACCACAAATACTGAAGACACAATAGATCCAGAGAGAAATATAGAAGAAACCACACTTTTATCATAGAAAACCCTTGAGGTAGGGAAACACCATACAATGGATCCTATTATGGAAGGGATCCTCTCATGTTCACTTTCCTCTTCGAGGGGGAAACCTCCTATTGAAATTCAACCCAAATACAATACTTCTCTTCATATCCCATTACATTGCTTGAACCCTTTTATATAGTTCTACCAACAACCTAAGATCATTCTAAAGGAGGAACCTTCTAGAAGTAGAACCTTCTAGTAAGTCCTCTTACATTTATTATATCTAACTACCATAGTGGGCCTTATTTAATAATATAGTGGATCTAGTCCACCTTACATTGAGTGGCTCCACTATTGTCACTATGGGCCCTTTGGGCCCCCCACTACCTCTCTAGTCACCTAGCATTCCATCCCCCTTATGAAATCGTTGTCCCCAATTCTTGTCATGAGGGTGCACAACCATATACTAGGGTCCCATGAATAAGTGTGGACCATAGTTCTAAAGTAGACTAGAGAACCAGGGTCCCATGTCCGAGTTCTCATGTGAAATCCATGTATAAGGTATCAAAACTCAATAACCAACTGAAAATGATGCTCCAAATACTTAAACCTATCATGTGGATCTAAATAAGTAGATCCATCCACATAGTGGGAAAGGGTCATAGTTGAATCTGGAAGGAATAATACCACTGTAGAATATGCAGGATGGACACTAGTGATCATAACTGGCTCCTGATTTGTCACATTTATGTTCTCTACAAAATATGGAGTAGAGTCATCAAATAAAATATGAAAGTGGTTGTCATCCCCAAAATGAGAACTATCCATATACCAATCATCACAATCAACCTCAAAATCATAAAAAGGATATACGTTTTGATTATATTCATCCCTGATGTTTTCCATAATATATCCCTCTTGTAGGAGAGCCAATTAGCATTGATTATTGCGATAACTGTATGTGTGGTCGTGTAGACTAGCCTTGATGTCTTGCAGGTGGTCATGCATATCGACTTTAAGGGCTTCAAACTTTCGTAGAATTTACATGAGTTGAGAGTGCATATCCATTAGAAACACCACATATAATGTAAAAAAATAAAAATATCAAAATAATATATCCAAAGAAATTTATCTTCTAGCAATCTGAACATCTTGTGCAAAGTTATGAACTTTGCAATCTTGTTGTCATCACAAAAATCCCCCGAAAATGACTGATTTTAAATCAACAATATCTTCACTTCCGGAGCTCCGATTTGGGTGATGTTTTTTTGAAATAAACTATTTTTGAAAGGGGAACTCATATATGTAATTTTGTTTTGAAAATTCAGCCTCCAGATGCTATAGAAATAAAAATAATAATTCCGTCGTTGACGAAAAAACCTTGAAAATTTGCAAATTTTAAAATGGCGATATCTTGACTTCTTGGACCCCGTTTCCGATGATTTGTTTTTTTAAATTGGGTGTTTTTCTGAGAGGAACTCATATATACATAAAATTTCTACAAATGTTTCATATAAATTTATAAAAATCATTCAGAATGTCTCGACCCTCTTTTTCTTATCCGGAAAAATCTGCAAAAATAGAAAAACAAAATTTGCCCACAATTCCTACCAAAGAAAGTGCTCTGATACCAATTCTTAATTACTTGAGTAGATCTAAAAATATAATCACCACAAATACTGAAGACACAATGGATCCACAGATAAATATATAAGAAACCACACTTTTACTATAGAAAACCCTTAAGGTAGGGTAACACCATACAATGGGTCCTATTATGGAAGAGCTCCTCTCCTGTTCACTTGCCTCTTCGAGGGGGAAACCTCCAAATGAACTTAAACTCCAAATACAATAATTCTCTTCATATCCCATTACATTTCTTGAACCCATTTGTATATTTCTACCAACAACCTAAGTTCATTCTAGAGGATGAACCTTCTAGTAAGTCCTCTTACAATTATTATATCTAACTACCAAAGTGGGCCTTATTTAATAATATAATGGATCTAGTCCACCTTAGATTAAGTGTCCTCCAATATTACCACTATGGACCCTCCATCCCCCCTACTACCTCTCTAGATACCTAACATAATATGATTTTTATTTTATAGGCAAGAAAAAAATAGCACAGAGAAAGTGGAGAAAAAATCAAAGGGAAACAAAGATGTATTGCCACCAACTCCACGTAGAAGTAAACATATTAATTATGAAACAAATCTAGCTACTAAATAAAATAATGGTGGTGATGATGTGCAAATTGATAATGCACATGGTGATGTGCAGGTAGATATTGCACATGGTGAGGTACAATGTAAGGATGATCTTTTCACAAAGAGTCTAAAAGAGATTGTCAATAATCATGAGATAAAAGGAAAATCAAGTTTGGAGATCAATTTTTTCAAAACTAAAGGATATGTTAGAACCAATATCTACAGAGACCGGTATTGAGCTACCTACTGCAAAATCTAATGCGACGAAGAATTATGCAGTTCCGGTTAATGCAAGTTGTGAAGATAATACACTTACATCCATTGTGATTTAAAATAGACCTATTGCATCTACTGATGGAACTAGATCAACTAGAAATATTTCTAGTGCTTCAAAATGTGTGTCTACTTTTGTTAAAAGACAAATATTGAGTCAATGTTTGAATAGATTTACAAAGAAAAAGGAATGAAAATAGAAGGTAAGAATCCATTCTTGGTTGACGTGTCGAAAGATGGTTAGCCTATAGGGATAAATGAACCAAGGTGGGCCTCCGAGTTGGGAACAAGATGTAGGGCCCATTTGGATATTACCAAATCAAAATTTTCAGATCAATATCCATGAAGTGTGGAAAATGTTATACAAAAAATGGAAAATTATTTTGATACTGTTGGTGGACAAATCTCTAGAAAATATTACAAGTCTAAGACGAGGCCTTTGATGAAAAAATATAGATACAATTGCAAAAAATTAATCATTGAAGGAAAAGATAGGACAAACTCCACTCCATCTCCAAAATAATGGGAAGCATTGAAGGAAACTATGTGTTCTAAAGAATATTTGACAAAGAGGAACAGAGGCATGAAAGAAAGAGATAATGTGAGGGATCCATATACATTTGGTCAAGGCGGGTTGCAAGACAAAAGAGACAAATTGAAAGTAAGACCAGTCATATTTGCTTTGGCTGATATTTTTTTGCAAAAGGGTCTTGAGAGACTTGTTCATAGAATCTACTTGTAAATTTTCCTGGGGGTAGTAAGGGGAAGAACGAGCATGCTTAAAACCAAGTTCAAATGATAGTGCTTCCATAATTTCATTCTAAAAGTGACTTCCATGATCAGTAACAATCTCACCCGGGATTTGGAACCTGGCTATAATTTTATTGAATACGAAGAAGGCGACAATTTTCCCATCGAATTTAACTGTAGGCATGGCCTCGACCCACTTATTAAAGTAGTCTCTGGCCATGATAATGTGTTGATTCCCCCCAACCAAAGTTGGGTTTCAATCCACAAAATCCACCCCCCACTTGGTGAAGGGAATGACAGTAATGACTGGAAGGAGAGCGATTGGATGCGAGTGCATTTTTCGAGTGAACACCTAGCAGGGGTGACACTTCTTAACCACTTCAACGCAATCTTTGAAGATAGATGGCCAAAAATAATTGGCTCGCAATATTTTCTGGGTCATCACAAGCCCTGATAGATGACCACCACAAGCCCCACTATGGAAGTTGTTTAGAACAGACTCGACTTCTTCATGAGTTAAAAAATGACGCAAGATATTTTCTACTCCTCGATGATACAGAGTGTCACCGACGATAAGGTAGTTCTTAGCTTGGTATCGTACTATACATCATTGGTAATCTCATGAGAGATGTTGAGGGAAATTCAAAGTTTGAATATAGAGAAAAATGTCTCCACACCAGGGGTCTGACGATGAGGCGAGGAAAATGTGTTCATCCGCAAATGAATAAACATGAATAACATCCTCATCCAATTGAGGGAAGTCATATATTAACTCTACAAAAACTAGTTATTTTTTGGATTTCGCAGAAGTGAAATCAAGATCGAACTCTTATAGAATTAAAATCCATTTATTGTACTTTCCCCCTATGATACACCTGGTAAGGATGTATTTAAATGGATTGACATCAAAAACCACCATGGTTTTTTAAAGCAATATATATTTTCGTAACCGTTGGACTACGTGAATGACATCCAAGGCTATCTTTTCAACATGAGAATATTTGAGTTTAGGGACGACTAAGTTTTGAATAATATAGTAGATGATGTGCTCATGGAGCTCATAATCCTACTGAACCAACACCATATCAATCATCTCCTTGGACATGGAGACCTAAAGCAAGTAATCTCTACTATAGTTTGGAGACTTCAATAGATGTGTCAATACCAAGGCTTTCTTCAAAGCATCGAAGGACTCTTGGTGTTATTGGATAAATCCATAAGTGCGGACACAAACCAATCTCCCTAGATCCACCTGGATCTAGAACAAAGCAAGACAGAACATGACGCTTTCCTTAAGTTTTAGATATTGAATTTACTAACTAAAGAGAGATGAGTGACATACCATTTAAATGTCACTTCCTCTCGCCTTCGCCATCCTAGCTCCGTTCCATCACTCATACAAGAATGATCCTGCAAAAGAACGCAACCAACCAAAGTGATGATAATAGCATAAACTCAATATAAACCTATGTATGTGATCAAGGAATCATACAATAAAACACANACAATTTTCCCATCGAATTTAACTGTAGGCATGGCCTCGACCCACTTATTAAAGTAGTCTCTAGCCATGATAATGTGTTGATTCCCCCCAACCAAAGTTGGGTTTCAATCCACAAAATCCACCCCCCACTTGGTGAAGGGAATGACAGTAATGACTGGAAGGAGAGAGATTGGATGCGAGTGCATTTTTCGAGTGAACACCTAGCAGGGGTGACACTTCTTAACCACTTCAACACAATCTTTGAAGATAGATGGCCAAAAATAATCGGCTCGCAATATTTTCTGGGTCATCACAAGCCCTGATAGATGACCACCACAAGCCCCACTATGGAAGTCGTTTAGAACAGACTCGACTTCTTCATGAGTTAAAAAATGATGCAAGATATTTTCTACTCCTCGATGATACAGAGTGTCACCGACGATAAGGTAGTTCTTAGCTTGGTATCGTACTATACATCATTGGTAATCTCATGAGAGATGTTGAGGGAACTTCAAAGTTTGAATATAGAGAAAAATGTCTCCACACCAGGGGTCTGACGATGAGGCGAGGAAAATGTGTTCATCCACAAATGAATAAACATGAATAACATCCTCATCCAATTGAGGGAAGTCATATATTAACTCTACAAAAACTAGTTATTTTTTGGATTTCGCAGAAGTGAAATCAAGATCGAACTGTTATAGAATGAAAATCCATTTATTGTACTTTACCCCTATGATACACCTGGTAAGGATGTATTTAAATGGATTGACATAAAAAACCACCATGGTTTTTTAAAGAAATATATATTGTCGTAACCGTTGGACTACGTGAATGACATCCAAGGCTATCTTTTCAACATGAGAATATTTGAGTTTAGGGACGAATAAGTTTCGAATAATATAGTAGATGATGTGCTCATGGAGCTCATAATCCTACTGAACCAACAACATACCAATCATCTCCTTGGACGTGGAGACCTAAAGCAAGTAATCTCTACTATAGTTTGGAGACTTCAATAGAGGCGTCAATACCAAGGATTTCTTCAAAGCATCGAAGGACTCCTGGTGTTATTGGATAAATCCATAAGTGCGTACACAAACCAATCTCCCTAGATCCACCTGGATCTAGAACAAAGAAAGACAGAACATGACACTTTCCTTAAGTTTTAGATATTTAATTTACTAACTAAAGAGAGATGAGTGACATACCATTTAAATGTCGCTTCCTCTCGCCTTCGCCATCCTAGCTCCGTTACATCACTCATACAAGAATGATCCTGCAAAAGAACGCAACCAACCAAAGTGATGATAATAGCATAAACTCAATATAAACCTATGTATGTGATCAAGGAATCATACAATAAAACACA
>JZKD02S1693509.1:85121-97447 GCA_000966675.3 Picea glauca | reverse complement strand
ATGTGGGCATAAGGAGGTTTCCCCCTTGAAGAGGATTATTATCTGAATTTCTCTCTTTTTCAAGGCATTGAGTACTTATTCTGAGGTTTTTCTATGCTATATTGATATTTGGTTCCTAACATTTGTGAAGACCAAGGATGAGGTCTTCGGTTAGTTCAGTGAGTTCGAGGCTTAGGTAGAGAATCAGACATCGATGAAGACTAACCTCTTAAGGTCAGATAATGGGGGAGAGTACACCTAAAATGAATTCAAGGATTTCTGCAAGGAGTTAGGGATAAAGAGGGAGTTTATAGTCTCATATAACCCTTAGCAGAATGGGGTTGTGGAGAGAAAGTGATACGGGATCTTTTCATCATGAATTATAAATAATTGCATCAAATGAGCATAAAATAAAGTGCACCATTAAAGAAGGGAAAAATTAAAAATGAAGATACATAAGCATCAGATCTGAACAAAAAAACTTGATAACGGAGTTCATCCCTGGTGGACTACGTCTTCGGGTCATGCTCTCAAATGGGTAGGCTCTTTCATTAACTCAACAAAAGAATTTGGAAAATACATGAATATACCTTTCTTGAAATCAAGCTACAGAAATAATGCTCATATTAGAAAAAAGACAGCACCACTGATTTTGTGGTGTCGAATTATCCAAAAATGACTGTCTCCACGCTCTGATCTGACTCTACCACTCCTAGGCCCAAGAAGAATTCCATCTCAGTTTTTGTGCCCTCTGCAACCTGCAATGATGTCATTTTTCTCTAGAAATTTGTGCCCACAGGTCTGTACGGTCCATGCCTCTCCCCCGGCTCTGGGAAGATTCCACCTTTTAAGTGATGACCATGGGAGGATATACCAAGTGGTACCCATGGCACATTGGTTATGGGCAGAGTAGTTAAGTCATGGGCATTGGCAGAGGTTCCAGGGTCGAATCCCATCAAAATCTATTTTGGAGTGTTGGTTGTTTATATATATATATATGTTGCAATATATTATCCTGCCATATTATCGTTAAAATTGGTGTGGTCTGCCATATTTGGTGGACCCACTATTTTAAAATTCAAAATTCGATCATGGGTTAATATTGGGTATTTTCGGGATGCCACATGTTGCCTGATGATTGGACCATGTGGCACCTTATGATAATTCCACATGTCTACTGATGTTTCTACCTTGTCATTCCATACTTGACATGTCATGCTTCCCAAGTGGTGCCACATAGCGTCGCTTGGAGGTGCCATGTGGCATGTTCCTACTAGTCCACATGGACCCTTGAAAATCCCATTGGTGGGTGACATGTGGTAGCCTCTGATGATGCCATGTGGCATGTCGATATCAGTAGCCCATATGATGATGTCACCCTGTCATGTCAACTGATGATGTCATGCTGATATCAACAGTACAAATGATGATGTGTCCCCCTGTCGACTGGCCCTATTTGATCGCAACTTTGACCACAAATATCTTTCAAACCATAACTATGTTTGATGATGCATTTGTGCCATTAGAAATATTGAGACGCACTCTTCACGATCATTCTATTTTCATTGAGTTTTGGGAACTTTGAATTTTTTCCCTTTTTTTGTTTGCTGGAGTCATTTTGAGCATTTTGAGTTGCCTCTTTGAGTTGTAAGTTATTCTTATCCTTCTCTTGACCCTTTTTGGATCACGCCTTCCCACTGAGAGATTTTTGGACCACCATAATATTTCATCAATCAATTGGTAAGTGAGGGAAGAGTCCCCTTACTTTTTCCTTCTCGATCCACTTTTCCTTGCTTGGATGTCTGCCTTTTAAGCCTATTCAAAGATAATCAACATCACCCTTGTGTGAAGTCCTCGACCTCCTGTCCTCGATGATATCTTCATGTATCTCATCCAAGTACTCAAGTGAAAACTCATCAAATGATGGTATCGAAACTTCCTCATCTTGATCCATGATCATGAGAGGCTAAAAAAGTTTCAAGTTCTCAAAGTTCACGACTGAGTAAATATTCATATAAGGTGGAAGATCCAAATGAAAATAATTGGTGCCACTTTTATCCAAGATAGTGAAGGGTCCATAAAAAATGGGCTTGAGTTTCTTTCCTTCACCCTTCATTCTCTCCTTGCTGATGTGAAGCAATACCCGGTCTCCAACTTGGAACTAATCATCAACCCTGTTCTTGACATGTCGAGATTTATACTGTGCTTGAATTTTCTCCAACTATCCCCTGACTGCTTGGAGTATCTGTTGAATCCTCTAGATGAACTTGCAGGCTCTTTCCTCTGTTCATTCCTCATTTACATCAACATCTTTCTCATACATCAATTCCAAAGGAACCTTTGGTAGGTACCCAAAACATGTCTCAAAAGGTGAACTCTGAATGGATGAATGTAAAGCTCAGTTGTACGCATGTTGCACATAGGGTATCTGTTCATCCCATAACTTGGGATGCTTGCTATAATAGCCTCAAATAAAAAGTATCATTGTTCATTTTACCACCTCTGTCTTTCTGTCGGTCTGTGGATGGAAAGAAGTGCTCCTCTTCAATTTAGTTCCCATCACTCTCCACAAGCTACTCCAAAATTCCCCAAGGAATCTAGTATATTGATCCAAGATGATAGATGTGGGTAATCCAAAGTGAACCCAAACATGTTGAAAGAAGAGATTAAAATTCTTCTTAGCAGTGATCTTCTTTTTAAAAGGCATCAAGATACACATATTTCTGAACCTATCCACTACAACATACAAATAATCATGACCCCCTTTAGTCATTGGTAAACCCCCTACAAAATCCATGGAGACACTTTCCCATGGATGGGATGAAACTTGAAGTGGTGAGTATATCCCTAGTTTTCTATTAGTGGGCTTACAAGTAGAACACGTCACACACCCCTTTACATACTTAGTTACAATTTATTTCATTTGAGGCCAGTAACGAAACCTCTGTAAATGAGCCATAGTTTTTCCTACCCCAAAATTCCCAGACACAAGAGAAGTATGAGCTTCTTGCATTACATGGAATCGTTCACTTGTAGGAATACATATATTTTCAAGATGGTAGAGTAACTTTCCCTGCAGAAAATAGTTTTCTACCTATGCATCAAGGGTTGGCTTTGCATTTACTTCTTTAAAATATTCATCAATGTCATATTGTTCTATATAGCTATCATGAGATAAAGAAGAATTCTTCAAAACAATAGAAGCAACAATAGGAGGTCTAGAAAGCATATCATCTACCTTGTTACTTGTACCCTTTTTTTCACTTGATTACCAAACCCATCCACCTGTAGTGTCGAGATTGTTGCAATTTGGTTTGTTCTTGAGAATATAGTAAGGTTTGGTGATCTATATGTATGATTGTTTCCTTCCCTAACAGGTAGTTCTTTCATTTGTTTAGACTCTGGACTAATGCATACAACTCTTTATCATATGTAGGATATTTAACAACAACTTGGTTAAAAGTTTCAGAGTGGTAATAGATAGGCTTACGATATTGCATTAGTACTTCACCTGTGGCGTATCCGTTGGAATCTGTCTCGATCTCAAAAGGTTGTTGAAGATTCAAATGTGATAATACTGGTGCGGTACTAATCTTACCCTTGAAAGTGTCGAAATATTTTTGTTGCTTTCCATCCCACTGAAAAGTGTTCTTCACATTGGTTAAGGCATGCAGAGGAGCTTCTATTAAGGAGAATTTGGGAATGAATATTATCCAATACTGGACTGCACCTAAGAAGCTCAAAATTCAGTTACACTTTTTGGCTCGGGCCAATTTAAAATTACATCAAATTTAGAAGGGTCAATTTTCAATTGTCCTTCTCCTACAATATGACCTAAGTACACAAGTGTAGTCTTGCCAAATTCACATTTAGACAATTTTACATACAACGTTTCCCTTTGAAAAGTATTCAATACTTGGTTTACATGCCTCACATGCTCATCCCAATTCTCACTAAAAATAATCTTGTCTAAATATACAATCACAAAGTCATCTATGAAAGGCATGAATACATCATTCATCACATGCATGAAAGTTGTCGGAGCATTACAAATCCCAAACGACATAACTAGCCACTCAAACATACCATGTTTGGTTTTAAAGGAATTTTTTCATGCATCCTGCTCTGCAACTCTGATTTGATGATATCCACTACGCAAATCCAACTGATTGAAATAGACAACATTCTTCAATTGAAAAATTAAATCATCTATATGAGGAAGAGGGTATCGATTTTTCATCGTGATTTTATTTAAGACCCGATAATCGACACACATTCTCCATGTGCCATCTTTCTTTCGCACCATCACGATTCGAGAACCAAAAGGAGATGAATTGGGCCTGATGACCCCTTGATCCAATAAGCCATGTACATGCTTCTTGATATATTTCATCTCCACAACTGACATCATGTACATTCCCACATTAGGAAGAGGATAATCCCGCTGAAGATGTATCTCATGTTGGATTTCCCTCTTAGAAGGTAATCCATCTCGTTCCTGAAAAATATCATCATACTTAGAAAAAATGTCAATTAATTCATTATCATGAGATGAATCACACCCTTGGAAAGTGTCGGATGTCCCAACATCTTTCTCTATGACAACCATGAGTACATATATTTTATTAGTGTTTATGAGTCTTTTCATTTTCCTTGCACTAACAAGAATTGTATTTACCCTCATGTTGTGAGATCTAACAATATATTCCACTGCCCCTTTAGTAAGGTGGTATTTATTCTCATGACGAAAGATTTTTTTTCAATGATAAAGATAAGGAATTCCCATCACTATGCCACATATATCAAGTGGTACAACATCCAAATCCACTTCATTAATCAATTTTGAAGTAATAGCAAATATCATCCGACATTTTTTGGTGACATTAAGTTTTTCTTTGTCACATACCTGACCAAGAGGGTATGGTTTTGGATGTGGTTTCATGTCAAGACCCATTTTATTGAAAAGTGATTCTGATATTAAGTTTACTTGGGAACCTTGATCAAATAATGTATCTATCTTAGTATGTTTAGATACAACTCTTATGTGAAACAACTCATTCCTCTTTCATTCATCAACATGAGATTCATCATTGGAACTAGAACTAGCATGAAAATAATATTTACCTTGTACTCCAACCACTATGATCTTTCCTTCATCTCCTGAATCAGAACCAAGATCTTTTTGTACCGTAGCAACGGTCTTTGTTCTCCCTTTTCCACCAAACTATTTTGGTTTCTTTTTCGGATGGAGTTTCCAAAAGTGTTCTTCATCATGACTGCTCTTCTTGCAATGAGTGCAAGATGGTTTTACTCCTTCTCTCATCACTGTAGCGGTCATCTTGTCCTTCCTTTTAAACTTATTAAAATTATTTTGTGGGAAATTGGAAGGTTTCTATGAGGGATCTTCTTGAACATGTTTCCCCCTGTTCTCAAGGTGAGTGGCTTGCACACAAACTTCATCAAGACTACTGGGGTTAAACAAGAGAAAAGTATGTTGAATATAACTGTGAAGTGAAATATACTTCATTAAAGGTTCATAATAATCCAAAGGAATGTTCAATGAAAGAGATTTCTTCCTAAATTCTTCTGTGAAACTTTGTACAGTTTTTCCTTTACTTTGCCTTAAAGTTTTTCATTCCATCATTGCTTTATCTAAATAACCTAATGGATAAAATTGGTTCCTGATCGCTGATTTAAATTTTGACCATGAGGAAAGAAGCTTACCACACTTACTTTTGTCCTGAAGCTTTCTCTCCCACAATACGAGAATGGTTCCTTCCAACCGAAGAGAATCTAGTTTCACTTTAACTTCGTCTTCATCAATATGCTGGACACAACAATACACTTCAACCTGTCGGGTCCAATTATCTATCTTTTTAGGATTATCATCTCCATTAAACATAGGTAAAGAAAACTTTACATTGAACCTTTAACAATGGATTCTTAAAGGAGGCTTTATGGCTAGAATGATGAGAATGATGAGAATGCTCAGAGGAAGAAGAACTAGAACTCGAAGGTGAAGATGGAGGCTCGGGAGGATATCCTCTAGCCCCTTGTTTTACCGAAGCATCATCATGTTAAGAACCTAACAAGAACCTAAATAGATCTACAAATATAATCACCACAAATACTGAATACATAATAGATCCACGGAGAAAGATAGAAGAAACCACACTATATTATTACCAAACCCTTGAGGTAGGGCAACACCATACAATGGATCCTATTATGGAAGGGATCCTCTCNCAAGTGGTACAACATCCAAATCCACTTCATTAATCAATTTTGAAGTAATAGCAAATATCATCCGACATTTTTTGGTGACATTAAGTTTTTCTTTGTCACATACCTGACCAAGAGGATATGGTTTTGGATGTGGTTTCATTTCAAGACCCATTTTATTGAAAAGTGATTTTAATATTAAGTTTACTTGGGAACCTTGATCAAATAATGTATCTATCTTAGTATGTTTAGATACAACTCTTATGTGAAACAACTCATTCATCTTTCGTTCATCAACATGAGATTCATCATTGGAACTAGAACTAGCATGAAAAGAATATTTACCTTGTACTCCAACCACTATGATCTTTCCTTCATCTCCTGAATCGGAACCAAGATCTTTTTGTACCGTAGCAACGGTCTTTGTTCTCCCTTTTCCACCAAACTATTTTGGTTTCTTTTTCGGATGGAGTTTCCAAAAGTGTTCTTCATCATGACCGCTCTTATTGCAATGAGTGCAAGATGGTTTTCCTCCTTCTCTCATCACTGTAGCGGTCATCTTGTCCTTCCTTTTAAACTTATTAAAATTCTTTTGTGGGAAATTGGAAGGTTTCTATGAGGGATCTTCTTGAACATGTTTCCCCCTGTTCTCAAGGTGACTGGCTTGCACACAAACTTCATCAAGACTACTGGGGTTAAACAAGAGAAAAGTATGTTGAATATAACTGTGAAGTGAAATATACTTCATTAAAGGTTCATAAGAATCCAAAGGAATGTTCAATGAAAGAGATTTCTTCCTAAATTCTTCTGTGAAACTTTGTACAGTTTGTCCTTTACTTTGCCTTAAAGTTTTTCATTCCATCATTGCTTTATCTAAATAACCTAATGGATAAAATTGGTTCCTGATTGCTGATTTAAATTTCGACCATGAGGAAAGAAGCTTACCACACTTACTTTTGTCCTGAAGCTTTCTCTCCCACAATACGAGAACGGTGCCTTCCAACCGAAGAGAATCTAGTTTCACTTTAACTTCGTCTTCATCAATATGTTGGACACAACAATACACTTCAACCTTTCGGGTCCAATTATCTATCTTTTTAGGATTATCATCTCCATTAAACATAGGTAAAGAAAACTTTACATTGAACCTTTAACAATGGATTCTTAAAGGAGGCTTTATGGCTAGAATGATGAGAATGATGAGAATGCTCAGAGGAAGAAGAACTAGAACTCGAAGGTGAAGATGGAGGCTCGGGAGGATATCCTCTAGCCCCTTGTTTTACCGAAGCATCATCATGTTAAGAACCTAACAAGAACCTAAATAGATCTACAAATATAATCACCACAAATACTGAATACATAATAGATCCACGGAGAAAGATAGAAGAAACCACACTATATTATTACCAAACCCTTGAGGTAGGGCAACACCATACAATGGATCCTATTATGGAAGGGATCCTCTCNTCTCTTTTTCAAGGCGTTGAGTACTTTTTCTGAGGATTTTCTATGCTATATTGATATTTGGTTCTTAACATAAAATACCATGTGAATGTTTTTCTCCTGTTCATCACGCTTGTCCTCTTCTTCCATTTTCTTCCTTCTGGATGCACAACCAACTTCGATATTGAAAGTATTAAGAGTTCCTTCTCCCTTCTTATGCTTGGCCCTAGTAAGCATTCACGCTCAACAATTCAAGTCAAACATGACTACTCTGATACCAACATGATCCGATATCTTTTCATTGTGACTTATAAAGAATTGCATTAAATGAGCATAAATTAAAGTGCACCATTAAAGAAGGTAAAAATTAAAAATGAAGATGCATAAGCATAAGATATGAACAAAAAAAAATGATAATGGAGTTCCTCCCTGGTGGACTACGTCTCTGGGTCCTGCTCTCAAATGGGTAGGCTCTTTCATTAACTCAACAAAACAATTTGGCAAATACATGAATATACCTCATTTTGAAATCAAGCTGCAAAAGTAATGCTCAGATCAGAAAACAGACAGCACCACTGAATTTCTGGCATTGAATTACCCAAAAATGTCTGTCTCCATGCTCTGATCTGACTCTGGCACTCCTAGGCCCAAGAAGATTTGTTTCTCAGTTTTTATGCACTCTGCAACCTGCAATGATGAAAGTTCTTTCTCAAAATATGTGTCCATAGGTTCGTATGGTCCGGGACTCTCCCCTGGATCTATGCATATTGCACCTTTTAAGTAATGACCATGGGCAGGTATACCAAGCGGTACCCATGGCACATTGGTTATGGGTAGAGTAGTTAAGGCATGGGCATTGGCGGAGGTTCTGGGGTTGAATCCCACCGGACTCCATTTTGGAACGTTGGTTGTTTATATATATACATTAAAATATATTCTCCCACTAAATTTAGCAGTTTATATGTCCCACCAAATTGTCGTTAAAATTGGCATGGTCCACCAGATTTGGCGGACCCACCATTTTAAAATTCAAAATTCAATCAAGGGTTAATATTGAGCATTTTCCGGATGCCACGTGTCGCCTAATGATTGGGACACGTGGAGAAATATGATAATTCCACGTGTCTACTGACATTGTTGCCTCGACATTCTATACCTAATACGTGGAGCCACATGGCATCACCTGGAGGTGCCACGTGACACTTTTCTACTGGTCCACATGGACCCCTAAAAATCAAATTGGTGGGTGACATGTGGCAGCCTCTAGTGCTGCCATGTGGAATTTTGACATCAATAGCCCATACAATGAAATCACCTTTTCATGTTAGCTTCTAACATCAGCAATACAGATGATGATGTGGCCCCTATTGACTGGCCATGTTTGACCGCAATGTTGACCTTGAATATCTTTCAAACCCTAGCTCTGTTTGACGAGCCATTTGTGTCTTTAGAAAGATTGTGACGCACTCTTCACGATCATCCCATTTTGACTGAGTTTTGGGAACTTTGAATTTTTTCCCTTTCTCTATCTACTGGAGCCATTCTAAGTGTTTTGAGTGGCCTCTGTGAGTTTTGAGTTATTCTTAGACTTCTCTGGATCTTTTTTGGATCAGAAAGAATCAGTCCATCATTGGTTCTTCCAAGACCATACATGATCAGGAGTTGCACATGTTTTTGTGGGATGAGGCATGTAATATAGTGGTATATGTGTAGAACAAGAATCCTCATAGGAAATTAGGGGACAAGAATCTATAGGAGGCATTCTCAGGGGTGAAGCCAAAAGTAGGACATTTGAGGATATTTGGTTGTCTAGTTTACATCCACATGTGAGTGGAGAAGAGGACAAATTTAGAGCCTTCATGATGAAAGGGTATATTTTTGGGGTATAGTGAGACCTCATAGACTTACAGGATCTTCATTCCAATGCATAGGAAGACAATTGTGAGAAGATATGTGAAGTTGGAGGAGAAATGGACATCTAGGAGTACCCAAGAGTCATCAAGAGTGATATAGAACAAGGAGAAGCATGCTCCAAAGGATGAGAATCAATCAGTAGTTCATACTTTATGTGGAGAGGAGGATTTGTACCATTCTAGCTTTGTCAAGTGACGAAAATTTCTAGCACATAAATTGAGGGATGTTGGTTAGGCTCCTTGTTGTAGGTGAATCCCCCTATAGATGAGTGGATTCCTTCTTGGTATCTAGACTCCTAAGGCCAAGACAGAAAAGTGATTAACATGGACACTGACTTCCTTTTAGATCTAATCAAGCTAATGAATAAAAGAGAAGGAGAAAGATATGTACCTTATTAGTGATGTTTGTCCTTGCAAAGTCCCAGCTGAGCTTCGATCCTGAGATCCTTGATAGGTCCTGTAGAACAAACAAAGATACAATGGACTTCCTACTCTACTAAGATTATCTCAATCATAGATCCATCTACTGTAGACAAACTCATATGGAATAAGCATAAGTTTGAAAGAAACATGCCAAGCATTGATTATTAATGAGAACAAGTAAAAGTACTTACAATCCTTTGAATGAAGGTGTAACAACTTCTTCCAGTTTTCCTTGTCCAACCCCTTTGCTCAAGTAATCTACACTGATTGCTTTGATGACATCTCACTCATGAGATCATAAGTTTCACATCTCCAATCTTTTCCATGTCAATACCACTTATAGGATCATAAGTTTTGTATCAATCTCTAGTCTTTCCTGTACCTTTCACCATGAGAAGGCCTCCTTATATAACCTTGGAGAGGTCCAACCAATTGAGAGATATATGGGATAAGTTGAGGATTCCTCTCCTTCATTTGAGGATATTACCTAATATCATTCCTTGACCATCTATTTGAATCCAACTACCTTCAAGAGTTAAGGGATTCTTCCCTGATTTGCCTCAACAAACCCAAACTTTGCTAAAAAAAGGGTAGCACTCCCCCAAAAGGGTGCACAGAGTGGTCAAACACTCCCCCAAAGAGGCTCAGGGTGCGCCATCACTCCTTGACAGTGGGTAGGGGAGCACTCCTCTCCAAAATCCATTTTTTTGTGGTTTTTTCAATGGAAAAAGGTTTGTACTCCTTGTCAAGTAACTTCTCTTCTTCAAAACTAGTCTTTGGGGTGTCTTAAGTGTCTTTGTGATGTCATTAGAGGCACGACATAGGAAATATGGTAGTATACTGTTTGTGACACTTGCAACACTTGTAGTTAATATGCGACACTTGTGGACAAGATGCGACACTTGTGGACAAGATGCGACACTTACAACACTTGTAATGATGACACTTGCGACACTATCAAAGTGAGTAATTTTGAGGTGTAACATATTGCCCCCCAAAGTATGAAGTTAGAAGACTATGATGACTAAAGTACTTTGTAGTATTTTTCGAGCAAGGGTATGGATGCAGAGAAACTGAAAAAAGTTTCACACAACCATCAAACAAATATTATGACATGTTTCAAAACCCAAGGCAGACATACCTATGCTTGAGTGATAAAGACATTTTAGGTATGGCTGCCATAAAATACACTACGGATCCATAATTATATTGACAAAATGGTATAGCCACTGCAGATACAATGTGGATCTATACTTCTATGACTTGAACTGATCGTATCCATGAAGAATATGAAGTGGATCTATGAGATGACAAGACATAGCCACGACCAATACAAAGTGGATCTATGTAACAATATATGTGTCATAGTCGAAAAGAACTCCTTTGCAACCTGGGAAAAAGTATACATAAGAGTGAAAACTCAACCCAGGGTCTTCTTACTGATCCCGATGAAGTACAAATCTAACCATGTGAATAGATGTCCTGATGTCAAACATGGTAGAAACCACTTGATTATCAGTCAATGATGTAAACTGTTAACAAGTGCAAGGGAGATCACCATTGATGTCAATGATTCCCAAGGTACTCTAGTACATTCCAACTAATGTGAATAGATGAGATGAAGTTGAATATCCATGGAATCATCCGATTATGGGTCAATGAAGTAAACCCACTGTCAGACACGAGGAGGCTTTCCATTGAGGCATGCAGGTCCCAGGGTACTAACTGGTTTCTAAGTCTAGTTTCTGGTTAATGTGATGAAGTCGATAGGAATAGACTCGTTGAAGGAAGGCCTTGATGTATTCCCCATCAATGACACTAAACTGACAAAAATATGTAATTGGTAGATCAAATGAAAATGGACTGACATGGGTATTGAAACAGGATATTTGTGATGGCTGACTCTCGATGAAGATACTTCACTTGAACACTGAGGCACATTAGCAGAAACGTGACATGGACCAAAACTTGATAATGCAGTGGATGTTGTGACTTTCGTCGGGTGACCCAAAGGGGTAAAAGAAACTCAGAGGATTGGCTTAGTGCATAGTTTTAGTAGATTAAAATGCATGCAAAGACAAAGTATCATGTTCAAGGGAAACCATAAGAGCTATTGGTAGTGTTCTCAAAAACTGGTCAACTTGCTTCTTTCAATTTTTCCCCCATCTAGATAAACGAGTAGCTCTTTTTAATTTAACGAGCTCGGGGAGGGTAACACATGCTTGATATAACTCATCTTCAATAAGTCCCTCTTCCTTTGTTTATCAAATTGGAAGAAGTAAGGGTTCGGTCCCGTATGGGCCCTTCAATGTATTATTTTTTAACGAGTCCAGAGAAGGTAAACTC
>JZKD02S1693509.1:58060-80540 GCA_000966675.3 Picea glauca | reverse complement strand
TACCAGAGCGCTCCAACACTCTGTGTAAGACCACCAGGGAGTGTTGGCGCTCTGCTAGCAAGGGAAGGGGAGCGCTCTACTGCAAAAGCTCGTAAAAATGCCTAGAAACTCAAAAAATCAAGGAAATTCAGTCAATTAGGGTGATCCTGATGACATAAAAAGGCAATCAAACAAATATAAGAATAAAAAAGACAATGTGGAGAAAACCAAATCAGTAGAAAAAGGGCCAAAACAATATATGGTATAGAAAACAAAAATCAGAGCTCCTCCCCAGTGGAGTCACCAATTTCTGTTGTAGGTGAATCCCCCTATGGACAAGTGGATTCCATCTTGGTCTCTAGACTCCTAAGGCCAAGACAGAAAATTTCTTAACATGGACACTGAATTCCTTTTAGATCTAATCAAGCTAATTAATGAAAGAGAAAGATAAATACATGTACCTTATTAGTGACGTTTGTCCTTCCAAATTCCTGGCTGAGCTTCGATCCTGAGCTCCCTGATAGGTCCTGTAGAACAAACAAAGATACAATGGACTTCCTACTCTACTAAGATTAGCTCAATCATAGATCCATCTACTATAGACAAAATCATATGGAACATGCATAAGTCTGAAAGAAACATGCCAAGCATTGATTATTAATGAGAGCAAGTAAAAGTACTTACAATCCTTTGAATGAAGGTGCAACAACTTCTTCCATTTTTCCTTGTCCAACCCCTTTGCTCAAGTAATCTACATTGATTTCTCTGATGAAATCTCACTCATGAGATTATAAGTTTCACATCTCCAATATTTTCCATGTCAATACCACTTATAAGATCATACGTTTGGTATCAATATCTAGTCTTTCCTGTACCTTTCACCATGAGAAGGCCTCCTTATATAACCTTGGAGAGGTCCAACCACTTGAGATATCTTTGGGATAAGTTGAGGATTCCTCTCCTTCAGTTGAGGATCTTCCCTAATATCATGCCTTGACCATCTATTTGAATCCAACTCCCTTTAGGAGTTGAGGGATTCTTCCCTAATTTGCCTCAACAAACCCAAAATTTGCTAAAAAAAGGGTAGTGCTCCACCAAAAGGGTGCACAGGGAGCTCAAACACTCCCCCAAAGAGGCTTAGGGAGTGCCAGCAGTGTTTGACAGTGGTTAGGGGAGCGCTCCTCTCCAAAATCCATTTTTTTGTGGTTTTTTCAATGGAAAAAGTTTTGTACTCCCTGTCAAGTGACTTCTCTTATTCAAAACTAGTCTTTGGGGTGTCTTAAGTGTCTTTGTGATGTTGTTAGAGGCACAACATAAGAAAGATGGTAGTATATTGTTTGTGACACTTGCAACACTTGTAGTTAAGATGCGACACTTGCGGACAAGATGCAACACTTACAACACTTGTAATGATGACACTTGCGACACTATCGAAGTGAGTAATTTTGAGCTGTAACACTCCTAGGAGTGTGGTCAGAGAGATTAGGACTCCCAAGAAGTTTCCAAACTATATGGAACTTATGAGTAGCATCATTGATGTTGAGCCTTCCAGTTTTTAGGAAGAAATATATCAATAGGTATGGAATGATTCCATGGTAAAGGATTACATCTCTATTATGAGAAATGATGTTTGGGACATAGTGACGAGACTGGAGGGGAATTCAGTTGTGAGTTCCATGTGGCTTTACAAGATCAATCATGTTGCAGAAGGTAGCATAGATAATTTCAAGGAGAGTTTTTTAGCTAGAGGGTTCTCCTAGAAAGAGGGAGTAGACTACGAGGATACATTTGTTTGAGTCGCCAAGTATGCTTCTATTAGAGTTGTTATTTATATTGCTTTAGTTATTAAGTGAAGGATACATTAGATGGATGTGAAAACAATGTTCCTCAATGGGATCATTGAGGAGGAGGTATACATAGAGAAAACTCATGTCTTTGAGGTACATGGGAGGGAGTCTCATGTCTGTAGGCTTAAGAAATCCTTATAAGGACTCAAACAAGAACCCGTGGCATGGTATTCCAAGATCGATGGATACTTGCAGAGTACGTACTTTACCAAGAGTGAGGAAGATCTGATCTTGTAATTTATATTAGTTGGAGAGGATCCTCTCATATTGGTTTTGTACATTGATGATTTATTTCTCACAGGTTCAGATGATCTTATTGCAGGGTGCAAAGAATATTTGACTAGTGAGTTCAATATGAAGGACATTGGATTGATGCATTATTTCTTGGGGTTAGAGGTATGACAGGTATCGAGAGAGATATTCCTTGTATAAGGGAAGTGTGAAATAGATATATTGAGGAGATTCAAGATGGAGGACCATAAACCAATGGCAACACCTATGATTAACAATCTGAAGAAGATTGACTCTTCAAAGTCAGATTTGGTGGATCTCAGGATATACATGCAACTGGTAGCATCCTTGATTTATTTGATCAACACCAGACTAGATATTTGTTTTGTTGTGAACACCTTTAGTCAGTTTGTGGTAGAGACAAGGTAGGTGCATTAGATCACAACAATGCATGTTCTTGGGTACTTGAGAGGTATAGTAGAGTATGGATTGAGATATATTGGAGGAGATGGAGTAGAGTTGCAAGGATATATTGACTCAGATTGGGCAGGTAGTGTAGTAGATAGAAAGAGAACCTCGTGGTGCTTCTTTATATTGGGATAAAAAAATATTACTTGGTTCAGCAAGAAGCAGAGTTCTATGGCACTCATTTTAGCAGAGGCATAGTATATGGAAGCAAGTAACGCCAATTATGAAGCCATTTGGCTTCACAAATTGCTTACAAGTTTATTTGGTCAGGAGTTGGAGCCTATGGTGATACATTGAGATAATCATAGTTGTATCAAACTTTCTAAGAATCTAGTATCACATGATATTTCCAATCATATTGAGATCAAATATCACTTAATTTGGGATAGGATCCAAAAACGAGCAGTGAAGCTTCAATATATTTCTATAGGTGAGTAGGTTGGAGATATTCTGAACAAGCCTTTGGAGAAACAAAAGTTTGTATTCTTCAGAGATGGATTTGGAGTGGTGCAGAATACCTTCCTCACTAAGAGGGAGTGTTGATGTTAGTGGTAGCATCAGACAAGTATTTTCGCATAGGTCTATGTGTCTAGACGTGTGGAAATCATCCAAAGCCTTCTACTCTTGAATTTACTTTAGTTAAAGGAATTATTAAACTATTTTTTTTTTATTAATTAATTATGAAATTAGTTAATTTCATTATTTATGAACATGCTAAAAGTACTTAGCATGCAACATGTAATCTAAATCTAAAATTGAGTGTGAAAAGTATTCTCAACGGTAGATCACTTTTGAGATTAGCAATAGATTGTAACTCACAATTATAAAATAAAGGCTAGGGTGAAGGACAAATACACTTGAATTTACTTGACATGTATTGAGGGAGTCGACACAAGAGTATTTGATCATGAAGGACCTTGGTTCAATATCTTGGATAGGTGAGGAAGGACCTTCATCTAGATATCATGCAATTTGAGGAGAAGAGTGAACACAGGCATATGCAAGTGGGTTTCAACATAGGAAAGCCACATGGGAGTTATGGAAT
Source organism: Picea glauca (assembly GCA_000966675.3). Classification (NCBI taxonomy): domain Eukaryota; kingdom Viridiplantae; phylum Streptophyta; class Pinopsida; order Pinales; family Pinaceae; genus Picea; species Picea glauca. The sequence goes on along the minus strand of JZKD02S1693509.1, from coordinate 76,970 downwards.
GTACGAATATTTATATACATGCTTTCAAAACACATGTGGGCCACACAAGAGACAATGGCATACATCTTCGGGTCACAGTGGGTAAAGTCGAAAATATCTGGAGGTCATATAAAATACAGTCGTAGATTCTTAGAAAAGTGTGCCATATTTGATTTTACAGTAGGTTAGCCCTTGCCAAGTTAATATGCAGTTTTATTTCTCTCATTAGTCCATTATCCATGTTACAGGAACCCTAATTTTAGCAGAATAAAATCATTCTTAGCACAGGTTTTCCCTCAGGGATTTTTCCATGGGTATTTACCCAAAACGTTTGGTGTTCATGTGTGCTTGATTTGGTTTCCTAGTTTATGCTTCTGCTACATGATATTGAGTTGAATATTTCAGTAGTGCATTATTTTTTTGTGAGTTTCTAATCTGATTGTAGTAATGAAATCACTAGATAACAAAGTACCTAGGTGTTGGAGTAAGAATTTATACACAACATCCGCATCACATGCATTGTCAAAGGTTGGAAGTTGCGAGACTCATACCAGTACGTTGGGGAGAATGAGTCCATAAGTAAACCATATTTAAAATTTTGTAAATATGTATATTTGTAAATATAATATGAATATATGAAAATCTCTTGAAGTCTATTAGAAGGCTTGTAAGTCAATCATTGTAAATTATAAGAGTGAGAGGGACTCTATAAATTTCTATATTGTCACCTTGTATGATTGAGAGGAATTTTGTAAAGAGAGTTTCTATATTTCCACCTTATATGTTGTAAAGAGTGAGAGTAATCTTGTTATATATTTCTAGATAGTCGCGTTTACACATTGTTATATAGTGAGAAGAATCTTGTTAAAGATATTTTTGGATAGCCGCCTATACATATTGTTTTACAGTTGGAGGAATCTGGTTATGAAGATTTCTAGAGACTTTAGACAACAATATGGAAAATTGTATTGTCTTGTAATGCGATAAGGGGCCACATATGGATTGAATTGTATTAATCATCATTCTTCATTCTAAAGAACCAAAGGTAAAGGAACAAAATAATGCAGGCAGTTGGAACATGTAGTTTAGGATAAAAAAGAGCATCAAAGTAATGCAAACCTTTCTAGAGTTGGTAAAGGAGAAAATAATCCTATTTTAAAGAGGCACATAAAGGTGAATTATATAAGCATATTTAAATACTATGTCATGTTTGTATGTTGTATAACTTGAATAGAACCCATCGGGTAGAAATGATAATAGTACAAGCAAAATTGTTTTCCAAGGCAGGAGTGACAATGGACATAGTATTCATTCATGGACTTCTACAGATACATCAACAATACAATAAAAAAGAGTCCAAATGGGCAAGACATATATCAAAATTTGTCTTGGTTTCATATTGGCTGAGATAGATTATCTTCCATAGAAGGAGATGGGAGTGGATTTTGAAATACAAGATACATGTATAGCATAGATTCAATGAACACGACTTTTGTTGCCAAGGAATATATAAGACATAACTAGAACTATATATATCATTTTAGCTACAGTTCCAGAGGCCAAAGTCAGATCTATATTCGAGAATAAGCTAGAACCAAAGCTATATATATCATATTAGCTATAGATCCAAAGGCCAAAATTAGAGAAATATTTCATAGAAGCAGACATAAATGCACTAATCTAGTACCTTATACCGAAGACCCAAATTGAAGACTTAATTCCAAAAGAATCAAAAAGTTGGAAGAGTGAAGAATATTTATCACTAAGTTATTGATCATAGAATTTCAGTAATATGGAAGAGCGATTTAGAGTTATCATCACTCATTTTTTGAATATATAGACTTTTTGAGGTCCAAAAGTTCTTCAGTTGGAAGGTGTGATCCAGGAGAATCCAAAACATTCAAAGAGGTCTAGGAGGATCTGAAACACTCACGAAGATCCCAAGGGATCGATAAATTATTAAAATTCAACCATCTCAAATAATCTCTAAAATGACACAATTGTGAAGAGCTCATCAGCAGCTTTCCAATGGTGCAAATGACAAGTCAAATGGAGTTCGTATGAAAAAGTTATTGGCAATCAAAGCTCAATTCAACTAGGTCAAAGTCAAAAGTAAAAGGGTTAAAAGGGAAGATGTCATGTTCGTATATTGACATGTGCCATGACCATACAGGTGATGTGGCCACACCCCAAGGTGCCATGTGAATTGATCGTACAACTAACTCGACAACACAAGTGGTTAAATCATGAGTTGACAAGTGTATGAATGGTTCTTTAACATTTGGAATTGTATAACCAATGACAGGTTATCATGTGGTAGCCCCTCATTGGCCAGTAATGGTTATGTATTGTAAAATTTATGGAGCCCGAGGGAATCAACCCCATGACCTCCAAAGATCCATGCCTTAACATACCCACCACAACCACTAAGCCATATGACACACTTAAACATTACATGAGTTATATTATATTTAATGTAATGTTGTGTGGAGGGGGGGAAGGGGTCAAAGCTAGCCCCAACCCCTGGTCACTATTTATATCATATGACCCAAACCTTATCATGCAGGGATCTTAACCTTAAAGGTTTGTGCGAGAGTTTTTGTTTTACATATAATATATATTATATGTAATATATTATAAAATACCATTTGTTAAAAAAACAACCAGCGAATATACATGTACTATATATATAGTATGTATTAACCATATATTAAAACAATGTAACAACAAATATTCCATGCACGAGAATTGAACCCAAGATCTCTACTAGAATAGTGGGAACTTCTAATTAATATGCCACTAACCCAGATATAGCGGAGATTCCACCAAATATAGTAAATAAGTTGCCAGCTATTTTGGAGGTGGTTTTGGAGGCCACCCTATATATTGGGAACATATCCTGATGCAATGGAACAAATGCTAAGGCACACATCCCTATGCATAGATTTTGAGGATCATGGATCTCGAGACATGACACATATCCCTAGGCACAAAGTCTGAGACTGCACACATCTTGAGGCACAGATTCTGATACTACATGGATTTTGGGGTGCATGGATTTCGAGACTGTACGGAGTATACAAAAGTACGTGCAAGTAGAAATAAATTTTGTATTACACTGTAAAGAGTGTCAAATGGCACCTTGACGAAACTTCAAGTGTTTATATCAAAAGTGCATGAATTTTCACAAGGATCATGAATATTTTAAGAACCAAAGACTGAATACAAAATCACCACAATAGATATACAAGAACAATATGAAAAATCTCTTTTATTACTATCAAACCCTTAGGGTAGAGTAACACCATACAATGGATCCTATTATGGAAGGGATCCTCTCCTATTCACTTGCCTCTTTGAGGGGGAATCCTCCTATTGAGATACCGCTCCAAATAAAATATTTCTCTTCATTTCCCATTACATTGTTTGAACCTCTTTATATAGTGCTACCATCACCTAAGAACATTCTATAGGAGGAATCTTCTAGAAGTAGAACCTTCTAATAAGTCCTGTTACATTTATTATATCTAACTACCATAGTGGCCCTTATTTAATAATATAGTGGACTTAGTCCACCTTACATTGAATGGCCTCCACTATTATCATTATGGGCCCTCTTGGCCCCCACTACTACCTCTCTAGCTATGTTACATTCCATCCCCCTTATGAAAGTGTTGTCCTCAACGCTTGATGTACAACCATATACCAGGGTCCCATGGATAATTGTGGGCCATAATGTTGAATAATATTGAAGAACCAAGGTCCCATGTGAAAGGAAATCCACCATACTGAAGTATTCCAACCACCATTGTAATCCTGGGTCCCATGTCCAAGTGCTCATTTGAACTCCCTGTGGAAGATTTTGGAACCCAATAACCAACTCAAAATGATGCTCCAAAGATTGACACCTGTTATGTGGATCCAAATAAGAAGATCCACCCACATAGTGGAAATGGGTTGTAGAAGAATCATAAATGAATAATACCACTGTATAATAAGCAGGATGGACACTGGTAATAATAATTGTCTCTCGATTTGTGACATTGATTCTTTCTACAGAAGGTGGATTAGAGTCATCAAATAAAATATGAAAGTGGTTGTCATCCCAGAAATGACAACTATCCATATACCAATCATCAAAATCGGCCTCAAAATCATAACAAGCATATATTTATTGATTATATTCATCCCTGATGTCCTCCATAAGAAATCTCTCCTGCATGCCATCCAATGAATCTTCAATACTACGAAAACTATCATTGAGACCATCTGCAAGGTCATACACTCTAACATCCAATGTGTCATAGAATTAGGATTTGACTGCTTCAGTAATTTGTAGAATTTCTTTGAGGTTTTGAGAGGAAATAGCCATATGATCACCCTATGAACTCTTTGGTCCCACAAGAATCCTGAAAAAACCCAAAAAATAGAACAATAATTTACGGCAGAAAATCACATCTTTTTCTGGAAAAACCCTAAAAATTTATTGAATTTAAAATGTTCATAACTTCACTTCCCGGATGTCGTTTCAATGGATTTTTTTTTTGAAATTGGTTGAAATTGTGAGAGGAACTTAGATAAATAATTTTATTGGACAAATTCGGCCTCTAGCTGCTACAAAAATAAAATAGAATCGCGTCGCCGTCCGCAGAAAGAAAACCCTGAAAAATTGCAGATTTTAAAACTTCAATATCTTTACTTCCCCAACTCCGTTTCAGACAATTGTTTTTTTCAAATTGGGTGTTTTTATGAGAGGAAATCAGATATAAAACTTGTTTCTACAATTTTTTCATAGAAATATATCGAAAATTTCTAGAATTTCGCAACCCTCTTTTTTCTTCTCCAAAAACAATTTCTACAAAAATAAAACATATTTTCCCACAATGTCTTTCAAGGAAAGTTCTCTGATACCACTTCTTAAGAATCAAAGACTGAATACAAAAACACCACAACAGATATACAATAACAATATGAAAAATCTCTTTTATTACTATCAAACCCTTAAGGTAGGGTAACACCACACAATGGATCTTATTACGGAAGGGATCCTCTCTTGTTCAGTTGTCTCTTTGAGGGGGTATCCTCCTATTGAGCTACCGCTCCAAATACAATATTTCTCTTCATGTCCCATTACATTGCTTGAACCTCTTTATATAGTGATACCATCACCTAAAAAATTTCTAGAGGAGGAATATTTTAGAAGTAGAACCTTCTAAGAAGTCCTCTTACATTTATTATATCTAACTACCCATTTATTATATCTAACTACCATAGTGGGCATTGTTTAATAATATAGTGGACCTAGTCCACCTTACATTGAATGGCCTCCACTATTATCACTATGGGCCCTCTGGGCCCCCATTACTACCTCTCTATCTACTTAATAGAATATAAGGTTTTTTTTGTGATTTTAGGTCATTTGTAAAACTGTATACTCAATCTATCATCAATGGACACTTAATGCATTGTTTTGCATGCCGAAGAGCATGAAATTGAGCTAGTTTGAAAATTGATCGAATTTATAATCAAAAGTTTCATAATTTCGCAAGGATTTCAATGGTGTAGTTATTTTCTTATTTTGAGTAATTGAATTTAAGAGCATCCATTAAAATGGAATATGTGAGTCGTTTTACATGTGTTTTTTATACTTGAGATGGAGAAGGAAATTCTCATTGGATTGAATGGAACTTAAAGATGAAACAAAAGTATGTAATTTGAGTTATTTTATTTTCTATTATGTCATATTAGTATCATCAAGCAAGACAATATTGATTTTATGAGTTTTTGGGTTCAAAGCACATCATCATAATTTTGCAAACCACCCGAATATGGTTAGTAAATTATTTTTGATCAAGTTAGATATTGCATGTATATATGTAAATAAATAAGTGGTGTCTAAGAATTTTCAATTCAAAATACCTTGTGATTGATTGCTTCTCATGATATCCCTTGTTTTTCAAAATATTGTCCCACTCTTCTTCTTATTTTCCTGTGTTGAGGTTAGCCATAGTTGTCATAGGAAGGAGGAGTGGGGATTCATCTTCAACCCAATCCATTTATTCTTCATATTCCTTAAAAATTATTTGTACCACGGTTTCCTTAGAAGGGAAAGCGACATGGTATTGGGAGCATGAGGCTATCTAATTTTTAAACCATGAGGCAAGGAGTACCACCTCTCGTGGAAAGCTTATTCTACCGCTTCTCCCAACAATCTTAATGAGCCATCTAGTTGGACCATTGCTTCCCTTTGCTTGGTTGTCGAACCTAGGGATACATATTTACCCAAAGAGAGGTTGTGATGGTTGGTTATGAAATCCCCATTCCTAGATTCCTCATCTCTAATCCACAAAATTTTGTGTAGTTCCTCTTCTGTGTACTTTTTGAATTCTTCTGACCTCATTTCTTCATGCCTTAACCATGATGCAAAAGTACATCAATTCGACATCCACCACTTATGGATTTGGGATTACAATTGTAGGGGTGTGGTAGGATGATTTTATATGCATATAATCCACACAGTCTTTCCCTTTCCTCCATGTTATACCCCTGATATACATCTAAGAGATCCTTGGGGGTATCAAGGTTGAAATTTACCAATTTAGCCAAGTGTTCAATTTGATTTTTATGTCACTATTCTTTTAGGAACATTGTATATGTCCTAGTTGGTGGTCTTCATTACAACATCTATAAAGATACTTTAGTTATTGTCTTGATTGTAGTTTCCATAATTTCCACCTGTTAAGTTGTGTCATGCAGTTCTATTTTTCCTTGTTCAGTTGTTGTTGTAGCTTTTGGTTTTCCACCTTCAACTTCTGGATATATTCCACTTTATTCATTGTCATGATCTGAAAGTTTTCTTGCATAAGTTGGAGTTGCTTCTCCAACCCTTGAGAATCCTCTTCTTTTTGTTTTCCGTTGTTGTTTTCTACCACTCTTTTCCATTTGATGACATCAACTTTGGCCTTTTCTAACTCTAATAAGGTTACAAAGAGGATATTTTATATAGGGTTATTTGTCTTGGGGGTCCCTTCAATAGGGAGTGATTTTTATTCTCTTGTTGTTTCCTCCTCTTGATGTTCCTTCCCTTTTACCACTTGTGGTACCTATGGACTAGGAGAATCCTTGACCTATTCCCCTTGGGATGTGATGGTGAGTGGAGTAGAAAGTATTGGGATTTTATTCTTTTGACTCCTCCTAATTTGGTTATATATTCTCCTTCTAGAACCTATTCTACACTAGTGATTTTTATGGGGTTGACAGAAGGGGTACTTGGTGCAGTTAGAGCAACAGTCACTTCCTTATCCTTTTCATCCACTTTCTACTTTTTATCTTAATTTTGTTGTTTTTATATTTTGGAGCTAGTGATTATCTTAGGTTCTTCTCCCTTTTTCCTCTCCTCTTCACTCATTACTATGTGTTCCTCTTCCAATGCTTGTAGATCCATATTTATGAAACCTTCCCACAAAATTATGTTCTTTAATTGTCTAGGGGCATCTAAAACTATCAATTTTATGATCCCATGATGTGTTAAAAAATCATGTTTTCCCTTCTATTCCTTTAGTATCATTTGATTTAATGATTGGAGGAGGAAGTAAGGAATGCTCAAGTTAGTATGTGGCTCCTGATTTGAGATATGTCTAAGTTGGTGTAATATTATGAAGTGGTAAGCATACATTAGACTCATCCTTCCTTCACATGCAATATACATGATGATGTGATAGGTCATTTTTGGCCAAGGATGAGGGATGGGATCACTTTTGATACCATTCTTGTTTTCATTGGGATTCTCATTTGGAAGGAAGAATGCCTTTTTGGCAGTAATGGATTTTTGTTTCTTCTCTTTATCCCAATGGAAATCCATGGGGATAATAGTTATTCTACTGATGGAGACTTCATTGATTCTAATTACTAGTCCCCTCATTGTGGCCACATACTCTTGATCAGGTATATTCTAAAATTTGAGGGAAAATTATATATCCACCTCATCATTATACCCTCTAAGTCTTTCAAAGTATCCCAACCAATTTCACTATTGAAAATTTTCCGTAATTTTTGGATTAGCATAAACCCTAGAAGGTTATGTTGGCTCCCTCTTCTTAAAACCAAATCCCATGGTTGATGTTGATGAATTGATCTTTCAAATATGATGAGTAAAGTTTTGGAAGGGAGGAAAAAATGAGAGAAGAATTGGTTATTGGTTTCTTGTAGAGACCTTGTTCATGAAATGTGATAGATCATATTTTCTTTAGGTAGTCATGGTGGTTAGTAAATTTGAGCAAGCATTTACTTGGGAAAAAAATCGAGGGTTCTTCCACAAATTCAAGACACAATGATCTTTCTACAGTTGTTCCAATAGGAACTATGTAAGAAAATTCTACAGGAACTGTGTTCTACAAGGTTGTATCAGCCGAGTTTCTATAGGACACAATTTTTCTAAAAACATCATAAAAATACTAGTATATTTGACCACGGGTCTACAAAACATAGGAATTTTGACAATATCTTAGAAGAATTTAACACATGGAGAGCGATTTCTTATCTATGAGGGTTTTAATGGTTACCTGTAATAGTTTGGTTCCTGGAATGACTTCCCTAGCAGAATTCTTGTTCTTTTCTCATCTTCCTCACATACAATCATTTTTCCTTACTTAGCACAAATTGAACTTAGCTATGGCTTACCCTCACATTTTTGAAATGGTGATTCAAATTCTTTTTACTCCAAGATATACCAAATTTTTGGATTAGACTATTACCTTGTCACAATTGTTGATCTGATGTTTCAATTACTCCTTAATTCATGCTCATGACTCTTGGAACGAGCCTCCACTTAAATTACTTAACTCCACATGGAAATTGAATCTTCACTTAAATTACTTAACTCCACATGGAAATTGAATCTTCACTTAAATTACTTAACTCCACATGGAAATTGAATCTTAGCATTGCTAGCAGGAAAATCCCCCTTTTAACTACACCAGGGTTTAAGATGTAGACAAACCGAATGACGGTCTAAAATTCAATCTATTTTCTACTCAAACCAAAACATACCAAAACAAATGAAAATAAATAAATAAGAGAGAAGATCGGTAACTGTACCTTTTATCCCACGTTTGTTGATGATCTCCCCAAGCTTTGTAGTTCCAAGAACTGCACGTCTCCTCCCAAGGCTAACCTGCATCCAAAAATAGGCAAACAAGGACTAAAATCATGTTATTATATTCATGAGTTAGGGTTAGATATCAAATGCTAAGTATAAATAAAAAAGAATACACAAAACATCATTATTTGGGATAGGGAAAAGAGATTCTTTTATTCATCAAACAAAGACTAAAACTTACAATCTGTGTCGGCCACCATTCCACGAACCTAGTCTGGGATCCTCTTTACAATGCTCCAAGTGCACCTTGAATAGGCATCTTCTCTCAATATTCTAATCACCTCAAGGAAGGGAATGGATTGAATGGAAGAAGAAGGGGTTGATGAAAGAATTCTGAGACAATATCTCACAAAAGGTAGCAAAATCTTGGGCAAGGAGGGGAAGTGAAATTGGGAAGAGTTTCACTGTTATTATTATTGGATGTTAAATGAGACCCCAAAACCTCCTTCCATGTGACAAAAGGATGGTTATTTGGTTGGGTGACAATCCATAGGAGGTGAATTGGTTGGGAAACCTCCAATAGCCCGTGAATTTCACCTAATTTCTTACAACTTTTGCAAGCATATGCGGGTTGTTTAGTGTGCAGAAATAATATCTATGCGGGCTATCTATCATGAAAAAAACATATGTATGCGATATACAGTGGTGCAGGGCATGTACATGCTCTAAAAAATGGTTTTTTAAGAATATGTCCTCAACATTTCTTTGGAAAAATATGCAAGTAAGAGGGCCAAGGCTATGTATGTATGGATAGGGAATTTTAGGTTTATAACAAATTCCCCCTAATGTGTGAGGTCATAAGAGAAACTAATGGCCAAAATACATTACAATATCTTCACCAATGTGTGAAATCGAGTGAGCCCAGGACCAGAGTTCGGGAGGTGCCATCTACAAAATAACAATTATATCTCCAAGGCGGGCATACCCATGCTCAGGATGAACTGAATCATGACTTCCAATCAAATACGATGCATATCCATGTCATATAACTATATAAAGTGTAGCTACGAGAAATACACAGTGGATCTACATCTCAAAATCAATCGAAGATATACAAGTTTAGTATCCATCTTCAAGAATATAATGATGCCTGATGGATGGAGATGCGGTCTTCATAGCTCGAGAAATAACTTCAAAATATTCAAAAATCGGGTAGGAGTATAATGAGAGTGTATAACTCACTACCCTAAGGTCTTCGACAACACTTCTAGAAAACACATGAGGATATCTATGAGCAAGCAAAAAACTTTGTCGATTTTGAATCTAAACTTGACTAGACTCTCGGGATGGCCAACTCATAGAAATCAAGAGAAAAACTGTAGAAAGGCCAAATCAGGTTGAGTGAAACTTCCCTTGGACAAAATAAGGAAATATGATCTGACTCAAGCAACATGAAATTGACATAAGTTCGTGGTGCAGGAGACAACACAAACTCTCCATGTGTATGGAAGAGTAACCAAATGGAGGAGGACACATATCTATGTAACGAGAACATCTTCCTAAGGTCATACTAGATCCTAATTCTTGGCGGAAAAAAAAAGGATGTGTTTTGTCCAAGGGAGAGTCTCTGTGCTGTTGAAAAAATAATGAATATTTCTTGTCCCCTCTTTTTGGAATATTTGATTTTTTTTGCCTTTTTCAATTTTTTAAGAGCTTGAAAAAGAATTAAAGAATGCTACGTTACAAAGGAGGAATGAGTGTTGCAAGCAAGAATACTAGTTCCAATCGCAAGGAACATACTAATGCTCAGAGCAAGGAGACGTGCGGGAAAAGGAAACTCAGGGATAATTCATCCATGGGTCAAGCTGTTAGGTCACAGAAGAAAGAAGTGCTACAAGGATTGTGTATAAGGAATGCTTCAAAGGTTCATTTGAAAGCAACATGGAGCTGAAATTAGGCCAAAGACACAAATATTCAAATGTGATTAAGAAAGACACAATGAGACCCCTTCTATGTAACTTTTACGAGCCCAGAGAAGGTAAGCTCAATGTTTTTTTTCACATTTAAACAGTCTGAAAAAACGCAAAAAAAAGACTACAGGGAGTACCTTTTTCAAATATAGTCAAGTCGGTTTGAAAAAGGGTTAAAATTCCACCAAAAATATGTCTATTCAAAACCATTTTAACGAGTGTGACAAATACAAGATCACTCGACAATATTTTCAATTTTAAGAAGTCTAAACAGAGATTAAATATGGACCCACAACCTTTTTCTGATTTTAGTCTCATTAGTCTGAAAAAGTATAAAAGTTACTAACGAGAACTCTCTCGACGAGAATCTCTCAAGGCATTCCTTTTTCTTCTATAATATACAGGATGGAAAAAGGGTTAAAATCATGCCAGTAGATGTTCTTCAGGACCAATTTAATGAGTGTGAAGGAACAAAGTCACTCAGGGATATTTTCAATTTTAGGGAGCCTCAAAAGAGATTAACTATGGACTCCAGGGGGGTTCCTTTTTCGTAAGTAATATCCAAGGCACGAAAAAGGTGATAAACCAAAACTAAGGAGAATGTTCCTTTTTCGAAGATTTAGTCCCTCAGGCCCGAAAAAGGGTTAAACTTATGCTTGAGAATACTCTTCTAGTGAATCAAATTTCCTAGATCATACATTTATTCATAAAATTATCCATCCAGATCGAAAAAGGGGTAAACTACTGCTAGACAGATGTGCCTTCAAATTTTATTTTGGTGAGCATGAAGGGCAATAAGATCGCTCAAAAATATTTTCATTTTTAGAGAGTCTGAAAAGGGATTAAAGAAGACTCCAGGGGGGATACTTTTCATAGTTATCTAGAAGATATCGAAGGGCAATAAATACAGTCTCTTTGGATGTTGTTTTCGAATTTCAAAGAAAGATTGAAAGACAACAAAGTGTGTTCATTTGGGAGTCCTGAGGGTAAGGCCTAGGATGAGGGTGCATCAAATGAATGAGGCTTTATCTCATAATAACGAATGTACTAACAAGGACTCCCAAGCCTATAGTCATTACTCATAGCATGGACGCCAGAATGCAACAAGGATCTACCTAGGTAATCCATGTAAAGGTAGGCTCTACCACCTAATTACGACACTTCTAGAGCAACAATGAAGGTTCTGTGTTGCACTTTAGTGGGTCTGATCCTATGGAAAAGAGAAAAATAAAACAATATGTAGAAAGTGGAAATGAAATCCTAACTTATATGAAAAAAGTTGAAAAAAATAACTTTTACCAAAGGATACCCAAAAAGTGACCCATCCCAAAAATTACCTAATCAAAAGAAAAAGAGTACCAGAACAACCAATAAGAAACTCATAAATGGAATAAAGTGATCACCAAGCCAGGAAAAATGAAAAGGGGGTTAAAAAGAGGGAAAATGGCCAAAAACGTCTATAAATAGAAGCCGACAACTCATTTTTACCATTGCAAATCGAAAATTAACCAAAAGGTGAAAAACCCCCTTCGCTAAAAGAGTTGATTCCGTGGGCTTCAGTGGATGAAACAAACTTCCACTTGGACCAAGTACAAATACCTCCCTCTTTCATTTAAATACTTCTTTTGTTTCTTATTTCCCTCGGGCTATTGGTTGGCCTTGGGATTCATTGAGTGCACACTGTGTACATATGACGTCTGGGTAGGGGGAACAACTGAACTCAAAGTTTGGATGGCCATAGTTTATTGTATCAACAATTGTTGCAACTGATTTGACAATAGGTCCATGGAATTTCTTTGCGCTGAACCCACAATACCGTAGACATGGGGTCCATACTTTTGCTTGGCCTTATCAAGAGTAGCCTGCGGTGCATCTGCCAAAATATCATAGAGCATGGCGGACTGAGAATAGATCAGTTTAAGATATTGTTCTCTCATAATCACCTCCTATTCTGAAAATACTCCAGAAGTTGCTACATCCTTGGATAGGCAGGGAACAAAATACTTCAGGAACCACTCAAGCAATAAAGAAGGAGGGACCTTGACCTTAATTAATCTCTTTCTACATCTCCATTCTCAGATATGATCAGAGATATGGTTGGCCTTGGTTTTCTCAAATTTGGCCAGCAATTCGGTGCCAGCATCGTATCTCACAGGTAACTAGAAAGGGTTCCAAAATACCATTTCCAAGTCGTTAAAGCAAGAGTACCTCGAGCGGTCAATATCAATATACCATTTCGTAGCACCCCCTATAAGAGTGCATTGGAAAAGGCACAACTGGATAGAGTTGTATTTCAGTGAGTTTGACAAGCACCATAAATGAAAAGTCATCACATGATCACCTGGATCTTCGCCAAGATTTCCTTCAAATTTCAGAATATCTGAGGGAAATTTAGTCGGCATGGGGGGCCAATGTAGATTGTAACAAATTGGATCATTCAGTAATATTGACAATTTTGGTAGACGTAGCGTTGCCAGAAATGGTAGTTTCAATTGTGAAATTTTTATAGGAAAAGAGGGTCTTGGAGTTTGACTGGCACTAGTTTTACATGAAAAGTTAGACTGTTGGCCAAGTTTTTGGTAAAACCTATGGCCTTGAGCAACATAAGGAAACTACGTATGTTGGGGTATCATCCACTGGCTCCAGAAATTTTATGACATAGCTTGTGTGGAGATTTCTCTTTGCATTGTATTCCAAGGACCTTGGAAGGGGATGCCCCTAGATGATCTGACAGGAATGGGTACAGAGCCCTTCCCGAGGCTCCATTGAGCATGGAAGGGGTTTCCCCCGATCGACATCCCTTGCGAGGGAACTGATCCCTGGAAAGTATTCCAAAGACCTTGTGTGGAGAAGACTCCAGTCGTTGCTCCCTGTGAAGGGATATCACCTTGCACTAGGTTCTATTGACCAAAAATGGTGTTTCCCTCAGCTGAGACAACAACCAAAGAAAAATCGTTGTTCCCAAATGCAACAAACAAAGAGAACAACATAAATCCCACCAGAATTGTATAAGAGGAAGGTCCTAAACTTCCTCCACCAAACAAGCTGTAATTGTTGTTTGACTTGATTGGCTACTAAAAAGAACCACTGAGCAAAGGGGACATAAGAGGTATATGACCCCCACCATAAGGGATAGCATTAAAAGGGATAGAAGTGCCCCTGGTTGACCCTTACATGGAAGTGTTTGAGTTCCCTTCCCCTAGACCCATGGTTTGTAAGGTAGAGTAAGTAATAACTGAGTTTGAATCAAAGTTGGGCATCCCATATGAGAAGGAAGGGCTCGTCGCACTCTGAGTAAATGGATTAGTGGTCAAAGCCGATAATGGTATTGGACCACTGCCTAAAGTTGAGGGAGCCGAAACCACTGTGGTCCTAACTAGAGAAGGTAGGAGAGGAGGTAGGGTGTCCCCTGCGGTAGTAGTTGTAATAGGAGTATGAGGACTCCTGGAAAAAGTAGTATCATTTGATTCCATTGCAACTTGTAGGACTAGCTGGTGCTCATAAGGTGTCACCTCGGGAGGGACAATCTGAATCAAGATCGGCATCGACAAGTCAGTAATCATAAGGTTAGTTGTCGTGAGAGCCTCTTCCTCAAGTTAAGAAATAGTAGGTTCCTCCAGAGTTGGAAATTCTCCTCACAAAGAAGTCTCAGGCATAGTTTCATGTCGCTCAGTCACTTCGAACGACCCTTCTTGGTTAAGTCTTCACCGAAACGGTAACTAGAGACAAGATCTGAAGCCTTCGTGACCAACAAAGCTTTTCATATTCCACTTTTTGAAATGATCAAACGAAACGGTAATTCTTGACTACCATTGAACACCAAGCACACACTAAATTTTTTCCTAAAGACAAAATCAAGTAGTCAACTATCTAGTAGGAAGGACAGGTACACCAATCGACATTAGAGAAACAAACCGGTGTAAGTGAAACTCAAACAGGGAAGGACCCTCTGGGTATACCTTGTGAAGAACGATCTGAGGTCTACCCCAAGTACCATGGTATACCTCCAAAATCATCCATGTAAGTCCCTAAAATATGGGAAGCTAGGTATCCATCTTGCAGTCAGTTACCAGGTGGGTATAGTCGAAAATCGGTCAAATCCTAATGAGAAGGATAACAAGTTCGAAGCTTATCAAGGGTATCGAAATAAAATGCTTTGGAAGACAACAGAGGATATCTAATGGATTCGAGGTCCATGAAGCTCCATAGGAAAATGTAGTCGGTATTATTCCGGAAGAAGACCCTCCATATACAATCCCCACTATGTTCATTCCAACTTTGGAGGGGTTATCTTCATTTCCTTTCCTCACGCGACCTCATTTGTATCCCCTTTGTTAGAGGGGGGTCCCGACTAAATATTATGACACTGGACTCAAAGAACTCCCTAACCTAGACTCCAATGTGTGATTAAGTGGCCTTGAAGAGTTTCCTCTCCAAACCTAATTCAAGTCCCTAAAACCCTAAACTAGTTTGTGAACCCTAAAAAAAAAAAAGTCTAATGTATTTTAGATTAGGAATTATTTTTAAGGCTTGATTTACTCAAAAGTTATAGTAGTGAAACTAATGGTGTTATCAAGAGACAAATAAGGAGGATAAAATTAAAGCACTTGAAAGAAAAATTACTTCGAATTTAAAAGCAAAGCTTGTAACTAACTCTTTGTCAACTCAACTTTTCTTAACTTATATTTCAAGATCTTTTAAAGAAATCCTAAAACTTAATTTCGCTTGACTACAAACTATTTATGTTTCAAGAAATCAAGAAGAACTTAGAAATAAATACTCTTTTTCCTTTTTGAAAATAACAACTTTAACTAATCTAGCAAACTAAATGCAAGAAAACATTTTATTTTATTTTAACCGCTTTAAAGAGAAAAAATGAAGTAAAATTTATATTTTTTCAAAGCAAGTAAAAAAGACAAAAAAGAAAATTGAAAACAAGATTGGAAAAGACTTTCAGTCCACTTCGGATCATAGGGAATCAACCAAGAAACCAAAAGGGTGGATCTAAGACTCAACAGCTTTCTCAAAACCTTTTTAGGGTAAAAATAAGAAGACTAAGAAAACAAGTAAGATGGAACATATACCCAATATATGTCCACAGAAAAAGACTCTGGCTAATCCAAGAAATCCATAAGAAGTGTGAACTTCAATCAGGAAAGAGTAAAACTCCCTCTTTTCCAAAAAACTTTCATGAAACAGAGACACAAGTTGCTGCATCAACATCTTGTGTATGTGCGCGGGTTGTTTACTGTGCAGAGTGCATATGTACGCGGGCTAACCCAAGAAAGGGTGCATACACCTATGTTTCTTTTCAAAAATGAAAAATATCAGGTAGTCTTAAAGGGCAGGGACAACTGGTATGCACCTTGGAGGTGACCAGAACCCCTTGATAGACTCAAAAAACTTGAAATAAACTCGAAAGGAAAACAAACCAATTAATCAACCCAAAACCCTCTAAAAAACCCTAAAGTGATTCCTAGTATTTTCATCAGTTATACTAGCAGGAAAATACCCCCTTTAACTACACTAGGGTTTAAGATGTATATAGAGAGAATGACCATATAAAAGTCAATCTATTTTCTACTCTACCCCAAACATACCAAAATAAATGAAAAGAAATCAATAAGAGAGAATATCGGTAACTGTACCTTTTATCACACGTCTGGTGATGATATCCTCAAGATATGTAGTTCCAATGACTGTACGTCTCTTAACAAGGCTTCCCTGCATCCAAAATTAGGAAAACAAGGACTACAAGCATGCTATTTTATTCATGAGTTAGGGTTAGATATCAAATGCTAAGTATAAATCAAAGAGAATACAAAAAACATCATTATTTGGGATAGGGAAAAGAGATTATTTTATTCATCAAACAAAGACTGAAACTTACAATCTGTGTCGGACACCATTCCACGAACTTGGTCCAGGATCCTCTTTGCAATGCTCCAAGTGCACCTCGAATAGGCCTCTCCTCTTAATATTCTAATCACCTCAAAGGAAGGGAGTGGATTTAATGGAAGAAGAAGGGGTTGATGAGGAAATGCTGAGACAATACCTCACAAAAGGTAGAAAAAGATTGGGAAAGGAGGGGAAGTGAAATTGGGTAGATTTTCACTATTCTTATGATTAGATGTGAAATGATACCCTAACACCTCCTTTTATATGAAAAAGGGATGGTTATTCGATTGGGTGACAGGCCATAACAGGTGAATTGGTTGGGAAACCTCCAATAGCCCGTGAATTTCACCAAATTCCTTCCAACTTTTCAATTTTTGCAACAAACATATGTATGTGGGTTGTCTAGCATGCAGAAAGCGTATGTACAAGGGTTGTAGTGGTGAAGGGCATGTACATGCTCTAAAAAATGGTCTTTTAAGAAGAGATCCTCAACGGTGCTTTGGAAAAATATGAAAGTAAGAGGGCCAAGGCCATGTATGCATGGATAGGGCATTTTAGGGCTATAAAAAGCACGAATTATGGACATCCCCCAACTGACAAGATGGTGAATGTCCTCGTTTTCATCACCAAATTAGAATTTTATACATGTTTTCTGTAAGTTTTAAACCCGTGAAGTAAAGAAATGCATATAGATTCTTAAGCAAAACAAAATTTAATCAATGGCTCATACACAGAGTACACGGATATTTTATACCGGAAACCCTCAAACAGGAAAACCTTTCTTATATTCATTATATTGAATTTCACCATTCACCATACTATACAATGTTTTTAGGTATTACATAGATACCAAAACCCTAATCCCTTAATCTAGGATTAATTTACAAAACCGCTAAAAATAGCAAAATCCGCTAAAACTAGAAAAAACCACCCCTAAAAGAAATTTGGCGCGTTGCCCTGACCGCTGCGTGTAACCAAGGGGGGGCATACCCACCCCCCCTGGGACCCCCCTAGGAAATTGCCCGATGCACATGACACAAAGAACATATTAAACCTATGCAATATCGTCTCAACATATTTTCTCTGATTCAACCAGAGTTTCTTGTTTGCACGATCTCTTTTAATCTCCATTCCCAGAATCAAGTTAGCAACACCGAGATCCTTCATGTCAAATTTGGAGGATAGTTGCGATTTAACCTCCTTGATAACATCCATGTTATTTCCTACCGACAACATGTCATCAACATACAACACTACATAAATGAAGTGATTACCAACCTGCTTGGAATATACACAATGATCAACCCTGCTTCTTACAAACCCCAATCCAAGGATGTATGTGTCAAACATTTGGTACCACATCCTGGGTGATTGCTTCAGACCATATAGTGAATTCTTTAGCTTACAGATCAACTCTTTCTTTCCCTTCACTACAAATCCTTGTGGCTACTTCATGTATATTTCTTCTTCCAGATCCCCATGTAGGAATGTCGTCTTCAAATCCATCTGTTCCACTTCAATATCAAAAGCAAAAGTAATAGATAAAAGAAATCTAATAGAAGTTAACTTAGAAACAGGAGAAAAAATCTCACCAAAGTCAATTCCTTCTACCTGGGAATAACCTTTTGCTACTAACCGAGCTTTGTATTTCTCCACTTTACCTTGTGCATTAAACTTCTTCTTAAACAACCATTTTCTACCAACATATTTTCTTCGAGATGGCAACTCAATTATATCACATGCCTCATTCTTATCCAAGGCATCCATTTCTTCAACCATGGCCTTCTTCCAGAGTTTACTATCCTCTGAATTCACTGCTTCCTTGACAGTTCTGGTATCATCATCAGTAATAGATAAAGCAAAATTGGAATGGAAATCAGGTGGACTATACCTTTTTGGTTTCCTTTTATCTCTCACTGATCTCCTCAATACTAGGGTATGAGGTTATTCTTCTTCTTCTTCTTCT
>JZKD02S1693509.1:39511-57376 GCA_000966675.3 Picea glauca | reverse complement strand
GGGTTTATTTCTATACCATACCTCATGTGGAGTTTTATCATCCAACGCTGATGAAGGAGATCAATTGACCAGGTAACATGTTGTACCCACTACCTCTACCCAGAATTCTTGTCCTAACCTGGCACTGTTGAGCATGCTCATTGCTTTTTACATCAGTGTCATGTTCATCCTTTCTGCAACTCATTTTACTGAGGAGTGTATAGAGTAGTCTTATGCCTTTCTATACCACACTTCTTATAGAATTCTTCGAATTCATTTCCGCAGAATTCTCCACCATTATCTATTCTCAATACCTTTATTTTCTTCTCTGTCTGATTTTCTACCAGAGCCTTAAACTCATTAAATTTATCAAATACTTCATATTTATTTCTAAGAAAATAAATCCATGTGTTCCTTGAAAAATCATCTATGAATGAAACATAATACACATATTTACCTAGAGATGGAATAGGAACAGTTCCAAACACATCACTGTGTATCAACTCTAAGATCCCCTTTGCTCTTGTAGCACCAGATGGGAATCTTACTCGATTTTGTTTACCATATATGAAATGTTCACAGAAATCAAAATCCAGAGTGCAATTGGACATACCTTCAACCATACCTTTACCGTGTAGTGTTCGAAGGCTCTTTTCTCCAATATGTCTCAGTATTTGATGCCACAGCATGGTCTTCTTTCCAGGGACAATATTGGTCTTGTCCTCTTTATTTCTTTGTTCAGGGACAACAAAACTGTTAAACCCATTAGTATAAGTGTTTCCCAACAACTTGTATAGAGTTCCACACCAAACTCCCCATATCAACACCATTTCTCCTCGTACCATATTGAAGTGTTCTTTCCAAATACAGTATCCACTCCTGCATCATCCATCTTGCTTATAGATATTAGGCTCGTGGATAGTTTTGGAATGTGCAGAGCCCCAGGGAGATTTCTAATCGTTCCATATTTTAGTAGCAACTTAACCCTTCCACGTCCTAAGATTTTTGTTGTCGAGTCATCTCCTAGGAATACATCACCTCCATCATATTTTTCATATTCATAGAACCACTCCCTGTGAGGAGTCATATGGTATGACTCACCCGAGTCGATCAACCATACATCATGGTCTGCATGTGTACTTGTAGATGCTAGGTAAACATGACCTCCTTCTTCAGTGGATGTTTTCGCTTCTGTGGAAGAGGTACTATCATATCCCTTTGGTTTATCAACCTTCTTAGACTTGAAATAGTTCTTATAATGCCCTATTTTACCACACTTCCATCATTTCCTCAAATATTTTCCAGGAGACTTATATCTACCTATATATTTAGATCTTTGCCCTGAAGTTTTACCAAGATTCTTGTCTTGGGTACGACCTCTTACAAATAAAGCATCTGTGCTATGACTATCCATGATTTTTTGCCTCATCTCTTCAAATAACAATGATGAAACTGCATCCTCATACTTCAATGTAGATTGAGTGGTACTACCAATTTATACAACCATATTATCCCAAGATTCTAGAAAAAAACATAACAAAGTAATACACTTATCTTCTTCTGCAATTGTAATATTAACAGAGACAAGTTGACCTACCAGAGTATTAAAGGAATTTAGATGTTCTATCACAGAATCTCCATCTTCCATCCTAAGATGATACAACTTATTTTGAAGAGACAACTTTTTTACCAAGGACTTTGATTGATACAAATTCCCCAACTTATCCCATAGTTCCTTGGTTGTAGATTCTTCCGAGACATTCAACAAAATCGAATCTACTAGGCAGAGTCGAATAGTACTCCTTGATCTTTTGCCCAACTTCTCCCAATCTTCCTTTGACATACCAGTAGCTGGTGTACTAGTAGTTTTTGTACTAGTAGGTTGTGTACCAGTAGCCTATGTGCTAGTATACGATGTACCAGTAGACTGTGTACTAGGATACACAACGATCCATTGTTCTTTGTCTACAAGAAGGTCCTCCATCTTGAGCTTCCATAGCTCAAAGTCTTTACCATTGAAATTTTCTATCTTGATTCTAGATGATCTCACCATTCCTCTTTCTATACTCGAATCTCCACTACAAAATCTCCCACTAAACCCAGGTTTATCACAGACCCAAGATAAACTTGATCTATCAAGATCGAGCCAAACCCTCAACAACAAAGGCATCCCTTTGAAGCCAAAAATGAGCTCTAATGCCACATGTAAGTTTTAAACCTGTGAAGTAAAGCAATGCATATAGATTCTTAAGAATAACATAATTTAATCAATGGATCATACACAGAGTACATAGAGATTTTATACCGAAAACCCTCAACTGGGAAAACCTTTCTTATATTCATTATATTGAATTTCACCATTCACCATATAATATATATACAATGTTTTTAGGTATTCCGTAGATACAAAAACCCTAATCCCTTAATCCAGGATTAATTTACAAAACCGCTAAAAATAGAAAAATCCGCTAAAAGTAGCAAAAACTGCCCAAAAATAAATTTTGGGGCGCTACCATGAACACTGCGTGTAACCAAGGGGGGAATACCTGCCCCCACTGGGACCCCCCTAGGAAAGTGCCCGGTGCACACGATAAAAATACCACTACTAGAGGGATCGTCAGACACAGTTGTCATATCTGACGCGCCCACACACACACATGCAAAGAATATAACACATACCCAACATTTTCATCATATAAAATAAGCATGTATATCATTTTGTGAGGATTAATGAATGTTTAGGAGGAAAGGATGAATGTGTTACCTTTGTTACCTTTTCATGCATCTAATTTTGTGTCTGCAAGGGGTTGGACTAATGGTAGATTGTCTTGTTGTTCATCATTAAGTGGTTGATTGGTTTCTTGATGATGTTCAGTTCCCCTTCTTGATATTGGTGTTGAATACGTCCTCGTCGATATGGGTGATGCAATTTTATTTCATAGAGAGATCTTGAATATCGTGGCTTCCAAGAGATCTATAGGATACAGAGCATCCTATAGAACTGTAGTTTTTATGCTGAATTTTTTCTACAGGATACAGAGTATCCTATAGAAATATGTTTTTTTATGTCCTAATGGTTGTATCTATTGTAGGAATGGTTGAATAATATTGTGGTGTTTTTTATATTAACAATTGGTTTTGTAATGTTGGTCTTGACCCTTGAATGCTTTCCATTATTTGTAGAAATGGTCCTATAGGTTGATCATATAAAAACATGTAGGATAACCTTGTAGATTTTTTTTATTGAAAAAAAGGGTAAAATGAAAATGTTGAGTATGGAAAGTAGTACTAATGAATGAGAAAAAGGAAAGAGAAAGGATTTATGAATGAAAATGATGGAAAGTGTTATGTATGGATGTTGAAAGAAAATAATCTGAAAATGCTTATTGTCCGTATTGAGTTGTTGCTAATTGTTTATTGGTTTTCGTCTTGTGCAGATGGTTGTAGTAAATGAAGTGCCAGGTACCTACAAAACAAAACATTAGTATTCTAAAATATTTATTATTCTCTTTTCTTTTATTTTTTCTTTTCTCTTTTTTTTCTATCCTTTTTGTTTCCCTCAAGGCAGAGGTGTCATTATGTGTTTTGATCAATACCTTTCCTTATCAAGCCCCAGGGAGGTTTTATTGATTAGAATATTTATTTTATTCCTCAGATATGATACTACCTCCATTGGAGGTTTTCACCCACAGATATGTCCTAGATGCCTCAGGGAGGTTTTCATCCTGGATTTTTTTTTTTCTTTTTTCTTTATATATATATCATCATTTGGATGGATTGAGAGAATATCTGCTATCAATAACATCCATATTTTGTGTCTTCATTGTTGTCATGAATTCTTCCCTTGTCATTGGCTTGTGTAAAATTTTAACCTGAATCCATTTACTAGCAAGGGAATTCTTTCTTCATCAATGGTTTTAATTTGTACTGAACCATTATCATAGCATTTTTCAATGTTGTAAGGACCTAACCATGTGACAATTAATTTCCCCTTGAATTATTTGAATCTTGAATCATATAAGTAGGATCGGTCCCATTCTTTGAACTTGTTATGCTTAATTTTCTTGTCATGCCAGTCTTTTCTTTGTTTCTACACTACTTTAATGTTAAAGTGTGCTTGCATTCTGAACTCATATAAGGCATTTAATTGACTCAATATTTCTATTTGTTTTTATGGTAAATCCATGTCTAATTCAGTTGTTGTCCTTAGTATATGTTATTCAAATACAATAGGGAGCATGGATTTATTACTGTAGAATAAATCAAATGGTATGAGCCCAGTGGTAGTCTTCCATGTGATGTTGTATTCCCATGATGCTTCTATGGGTTTCTTTAAAAAAAAATTCTTGTTCATACTCATTGTTTTAGTGAGGATGTTCTACAACTCTCAGTTGGTGACTTTGGACTGCCCATTTGCTTATGGATGGTAGGGTGTTGATTTCCTATGGCAGATGTTGTGTTCTGTCGTGATTTCTTCAATAATTCTGGATGTAAACTAAGGTCCTTGGTCTAATAATATCTCTCTTGGATAACCAAACCTTGAGAATATGCATTATTGGAGGAATGCAACTACATTTGGTTCTATGGAATCCTTCATAGATTTTACTTCAACCTGTTTGATTAGATAATTAGTGCATACCAATATCTTCCTCTTTTTCCCTGATGGAGGATCAATTGGACCTATAAATTCCATGCCTCACTTGTCAAATGGTTCCAATGATACTTTGGGATACAAAGGAATCTAATTTCTCATTGTAGGCTTCCCCATTCTTTTACAGTCATCACAATGTGAACTGCATTATTGAGCATATCTATGTAGGGTTGGCCACTAGTATCCAACTTGTAAGATCTTGTAAGTTGTCCTCTTTCCTGCATAATGTCCCCCACATGCTTCATCATGAAAATAATGGAGAATATCATGTAAGGCCTCGTCTTCTCTTATTCATATCCTCAATATTTGGTATGGGAAAAGTTTGAATAGATAACCAGCTACCCAAGTATAGGTTGAGATTTCCTGGACGATCTTGCATCTTTCTCTATAGGAGAAATGTTGAGGAATTTTCCATGTTGTCAGTTAATTTTCTATGTTAGAAAACTGGGGGGTTTGTATTGATATGGAAAATAGGTGCTCATATGGAAATTCATCATCAATCGTTTCTTCTCCAGTAGGAATAGTCAATCTAGACAAAACATCTCCAAATACATTCTTCTTGTCAATCTCATCGAGAATTGTTATATCAAATTTTTGTAATAACAAAAACCATCTAATCATTCTACCATTTATTCCAGGTTTCTTCATCAATTATCTAATGAAATCATAATATGTATGTGCAAAAACTTTATACCCTATAACATAATGTCTAAATAGTTCCTTTTCTATGACAATGTAGTTTAGTTCTTCACCAACCAAATTCTTGCTTATGAAATATATGACATAAGGTTTGTTATCTTCATATTGTCCTAAAATTGATCCTATAGATTTATCTGATGCATCACTGTGAATATGAAATGGAAGAGCCCAATGGAGACCTTCTAATACAAGAGTAGTTGAGAGTTTTTCTTTTATGGTTTCAAAATATTGTTTGCAGTTTAGAGTCCAACAATAATTTACATCTTTGGATAATAGTGTAAACATGGGAGAAGCTATCTTACTGAAATCCTTGATGAACCTCCTGTAATGTCCTACATGTCTAAGAAAATTATGATATCCTTTGGCTTCAGACGTGTAGGAAGTAGGGTGATGATTTTGATTTTTTTTTTTGTCTACTTCAATCCCCCTAGAGGATAGAAGGTGTCCTAACACAATCCCTTCATTCATCATCACATTGCATTTTTCATTGTTAAGGGACAGGTTCATTTCTCTACATATTTGGAGAACCTTATCTAGATTGTCTAAGGCCTCATCAAAAGACTCTCCATATGGGTAAATTCATCCATGTAGATCTCAAATTTATGATGGATGAGTTCTAAAAATATGTTGATTATTACTCCTTGGAAAGTGGTTGGGGCATCACATAGACATAATGGTAAGACTTTCTAGGAAAACGTACCCCAGAGACAAATAAATGAGGTTTTTTCCTGATCTTTAAGACTTATCTGAATTTGGTTGTATCTAATAAATCCATCCATGAATGAAAAGTATTACTTCTTAGCTAAAACATCCAAGACTTGGTCAATAAAGGGTAAGGGGAAATGGTCTTTTTTGGTAGCCTTGTTTAACTCTCGATAATCCACACATATCCTCCATTTCCCATTATTCTTCAAGACAATGACTAGAGGAGAGACCCATTCACTATCTAAGATTGGATATATGAATCCAACATCTAAAAAATTTTGAAGTTCTTGTTTAACTATGTGATCCATGTGGATATCGGTGTCCACCCACCTTTTTCGACTGGCTCAAAACAATTTTCAAGCAATTTTGGCAATTTACTATTTTTAGTAGGTTTTAACTTCCGGGGCCATTTTGAGGGCCTAAATGAAGGTTTTTCAAGATATAGATTCTAAATGATGTCCAAAGTCATTATTGATCCCCCAAAATGAATCTCCTCAATGATACCTTTCCAACGAGCTATCATATGCCTAAAACGGAGATCGCATGCAAAAGTTACGACCCCAGGAAGTTGATGTACTAACTTACCCAAACGGGGCCCACATGACTTTTGGCGCTTCATCTCCTAGGGTTAGGCTTTTGGATGTGTAGGACTTTTTGAATTCTTGTTTATTGTAAAAAATCCTTCAGAGCCTCATTGTAATCTTCTTCTTGCGAATGCGAGTAGCCGTCACATCTCTTCTCAGAGATAAGCTACCACCATTCTAGCGAGTCTTTCACTCTGTATTTTTATAGTCTCTGTACATTTGATTAATAGAAATCGTGTATTATTGTATATCTGTGTTTATGGTTGCATCTCTAATACATTTCTGTTATATTATTGAATATTTGCAATATCTCTGTGCATTTCTTTATTATATCTCCGCTCTCATTTCGTGACAAAAATAATCCAGATCACTATGTCTTTCATTGTAGGGTTCATCCTCCTTTGAGGATTCCTAACAAGTTTATAGTATTCCTTGATATAAATATGGTGAGTACAAATATAAGTATGTATTCCTTTCATGTCTTTATAATCCCATGCAAAATCTTCAGTATTTCTTTTCATCACATCTAATAATTTTTGTTCTTGTTGACTAGTAAGTTTATTGCTAGTTTTGAGTGTTTTTGTAGGGAAGATCTCTATGGTTTTGATAGCAGGATATTCTATATCAACAATGAAAAAATATTTCCATAATCATGTTTTTTTTAGTACAAATTTCAGATCTATTATCATCATTTATCCCTTCTATTTTTACATCAATTGGATATTGATTTTGCAAAAAACATTCAAGGAAAGTATCTTCATCAACTATACTATTGGCCAAAACTATGTTGATTGTAGAGATGGGATAGGTAGTTTCTTGTGTCATATTTTCTTCTTCCTCTACCCGTATATGGAGTTTTTATGTTATTAAAGGTTGGGCAGGAGGATAAAGAACAATATTCTTTTGGGACATACCATCATTTATAATCATGTTTCTTTCCCTATAACCAATATATGAATTTGTTATGGCTAACCAAGGCCTTCCCAAAATATGAGGGTACCCATTGAATTGAGACTTGGTTTGAAGGAATAAGAAGTTAGTAGTGTACTCCCAAGAATCAATAGAAATTACTACATATTCTATCATCCCTTCAGGCTTGACTGTGGATCTATCTACAAGCTCAAGGACAGTGGGAGTATCTCTCAAGGATACTTAAAGGTTGATTTTTAACATAGTATCTTTGGTCATAAAATTGATGGCAGCCCCTAAGTCTATGAGAGTATTTTGGATCAAGGTTTTTTTGATGTAAACATTTACTAGAGGGCTTCATGGATCCAAGTATTTAGGTACAATTAACTTCCTAAGCATAAGCTCAACTAGTTGTCCTATCAAAATTTATGGTGGGGGCATCTTTCCTTTTCCTTGCTGGCCTTCTAATGCACTCTTCTTTGATAAACCTATTGAAAATAGGTACATCCTTGAGGGCTTGTAGGAGAGGTATTTTTATACATAAACTCTTCTTTTCCCCTAAAAGTTTTTTCTCTTCAGATGTATCAGTTTTATTTTCATTTAATCTTTGAGGGTAGGGGGGAGTTTGTGGTTGAAGTGAGGTAATATCTTCTTTATCAGATTCTACATATTATATGAGCTTTGGTTTTTTTTGTGAGACTTTTCTTGATCTAATATTGATCTCTTGTAATCCTAAGGAATAAATCTGATAAGTTGTTTCACTATTGTATACAGGTTGAACTTGTTTGTTATTTATATTCGGAGCAAGTTGAGGAGGTAGCTAAGGATTATTAGGAGGAACATTATTTTGATTAGTTTTGTTGGTTTTAGGAGGAGGAGGCATTAATACAGGTTGCTAAAAAAATTGTGGAGGTTGACTCTACTGATGGTTTTGATTTTGTTGTATGTTACAGAAAGATTGGTATGAAGAAGGAATTTGTGGTCCCTGATATTGCCAAGGATTTGTATTTTTACAAGGAGATGGATTGGGGTTATAACATGGTTGATGAGACATTTAATTGTTAAATGCACCAAAAGTTTGAGCAGGATTGAATTTTAAACCTGTTTGGAAGGGTCTTGGTGCTCTAATCCTCCTTTGATTGATGAAGTATAATGATTCCACATTCTCCTCTGCTCCTCTAAATGTATTTTCCAATCATGGAAAAGAAGGACAATTGTTATTTTGATTTTTTTCTTCAAAAATACCACAACCATGTATAATATCTAGAGGGCACTCATTTCTAGGATGTTTTTTAGTGCATAAAGGACAACAGACAACCAATGTCTTCTCTCCTTCCTCTTGTTTATTTTTTATATGAAAGGTATCCATTTGCATGGCTAAAGAATGAAAAATATCATTTTTCATATCTTATATTAACCCTCCTAATTCATTCTTTATATGAGCTATACAGTTAGAATATTGAGGTACCAAACCTCTACTGTTTTTACCTTTCTTCCTTGAGCACCTTGAATGGTTCTTGAATATTATTTTGATGTCATCATAGTTCATATGATAGATATATCCATTGGATAGGAGATTCAATTTTTCCACAATATATTCTCTTACGCCTCTGAGTAAGACAAGTTTGAGTGAGTCTTCGTCCATCGTTCAGTTTTGAGCTTTTTTGTATCTTAGCCAAAATCTCTCTTCAAAGTCTTCTAGAGATTCAATAGGTCCTTAAGTGATTATGAAAATATCATCCCTTGTGTCCCTTGCTATGCAATAGTCTCTATATCACTCACTAAAGGTATTTTTCATTTGATTCCAAGTTGTGATACTATTTCCCTCCGAGCTCATAAACCATATTAGAGCTAAATCCTTCAAGGTAGAAGGAAAATGTTTGAGCTTCTATTCATCAATGTTATAATTATATGTCCTGCATATAACTGCAAACTAAAACAAGAAATTCCATGAAAATGAGGTAATTCAGAAGGATCAATATTTTCATCTTGGCTTCTCCATTGGATTCTTGAATCAGGAACTCAAATATCTCTTCTTCACCAACCATAACATGAGGTGAGGGAGATTTTCCTTCTTCTGAAATATTTTCAAATTCTCTCGCTTCACTTTCCAAACAAATTTCAAGTGTTTTAGGACCAATATCTAGATTTCTTGGACCTATTGTGGGGGGTAGTTTGGAAAAAAAATCCTTTCATATCTATAGGTCTAGTCATTCATGAAATTGCAAAAAAGTAAAACTTTTTTTTTTAATGAAAAACAGTGTCACAAGGAGCTAACAATACTCACATGAAGTGAAATAACTTGGGATTTTACACTACAAAAATATTATAGTGAGTTTGGCCTTTTGATTGAGGTATCTTCTCTAATTCTCTAAGTCACACACAAAGGAAAGAAAATAATGAAAATAATATGAAAACTTAGCACCTCTCTGGCAATAACGCCAAAAAGGGATGGCCCTAGGAATAACATTAATAATACTATTGTACCCTTGGATTATTACTTTACTTTATCAACCTTGGGTTAATACAAACATAATAGGTGTTGTGCAATGTATATTCAACATGCATTGACAATAGTATAGGTCTGAGACTAATCAAAGGTTGGAAGTGGTGTAGGGAATTGGAATGTACAAGAAAATTGTAAACTACTACTTTAAAGGAAACTACACCAACTTGAAAGGAAAATTAATCTAAATTGCATAGAGGGAACTTAGTATAATGGTTTTAAATAATATTGAATCATAAAGAACAAAATTAAAGAAGAAAAATTCAATTTAAGTTACGAGAAAAAACTGTAATGAAAGAAGAGTGAAATTAATGCATGAATAGAACAAGCTTATTTGTCTAATCCCTTGATCAATAGCAAGCCATATGTATTTTTATTTTTTATTGATGTTTTCATGAAAATAATATTAATATTAAATGAAATCTATAACAAAAACTACCCTACAGGAAGTTTCTACGGGAACTGTATAGTTTCTACAAGAACTATACAGTTTCTACAAGAACTCTGTAGTCTCTAAAGGAAACTCCTACATGAAGAAAAAATGAGGCCTAGAAAGGTACTGTAAGTACTTAGAAGCATCAACAAATATAGACTATAAGTAAATGAAATGGATCTAAATTTATTGGCCTTGGGAGGCACCTAAGAGTGCTCGAAAAGGCTATTGAACATTTCTTCAGGATGCATTTTGTAACTAACCAGTCAATAATAACCTTGATAGAAACTAGAATTAATCATCCAAAAATATATAAAATCTTCAAAAGAGAATAAAATTTTCTTTAATCACTAATTAGCATCCATGAAAACTACAAAAATTGCAACAAGGTCTTTGAGCCCTCTTGAGTGGGCCCTACCCGAGTAACACAAGGATTCTTGAGAAAACTCTAATAAATTGAAAGAAAAAGCATCTTTATTTCATTAACAATAGAAATACATAAAGAGAAAAAAAATCTCTAAGTCCTTAACAAAAGTCTTGAGAAAACAATTCTCAATACAATATTCTAAAAAATTCAGTCTCGTTCTCTCCTAGGCTAGAGGTCTATATATAGCTTGAGAGTTCATCTTCCCTTATTATATTCAAGAGAGAAGTGGGTAAATGAGGGATATCATCCAATTACATATGTATCTCAAACTGTTGTTGATCATGAGTGGGATTAATACACAAAGAGTTCTCTAAAAGTAAGTGGGGACAATGTCCCTTAATTCTTGGTTGGGAAAACTCTGAGGGACGCAAAATCCCATGCTTTTAGGGTGTTGGAGATCTTGACTTATGAATTTCGACCTGCTTGGTGCTACACACATATTTTGGCATAAATATTAGAGCAAAAAGACATATTATACAGAAAAATCGACCTCAAAATACATTTAATAAGAAACATGTAAAAATATTCATGACTTACTAATAAATATGGTCAAAAACAAGTATTAAGTCATATTATGGTGGGAAAATGTGCTTAATATTAGCCTTTGGGATAGAAAATAATTGGGCTCGTGACATGGGTCTACTATAGACTGGAAAAGTTTTGATCTATGTGCGGTTGGGTGAAAAATTGATTTTTTCCTAACATAAGGAATTGGGGTCAAGGCCCCAAATTTTGTTTTTTATATGATGATGGCTGTGTATGGGGGTCACATTGTCCACTAAGTGGCCGAAATTGGATCATAGATCCAAGTTTTGGGTTTCCACAATGGTTGTGATAGTTGTACGCTCAATTTTGAAAAACAACTAAGTGTTGAAAAGATAGAAAATTTTGGTGATATAGTGTATATCGCAAGGAAAAAGATTTTAAGAAGTGATATTGTGTGTGTCGTGGAAGAGTTTTTTTTTTTGGTAAAAATAGTGGAGGAAAAATACTTGTCATGCACGATAAGGAAGGGAAAAGACTCCCTTTATCATGTCAAAAGACAATTTTTTGAGTGCGATATGGTGTTGATTCCAAAGAAGAAAGAAGAAAGAAAAACTTGGAAAAGTTTGGGAAAACATGCGTGTATCGGCCAAAAAGATAATTTTTTGGCCCAAAACATCGACTAAAAAAACAAAATTTTGGCCTGATACATCACCAAAAGATAAATTTTTGGCATGAAAAGACGGCTAAAAGACAAATTTTTAGCTCGATACATCATCCAAAAAGATAATTTTTTGGCCTGAAACATCGACCAAACAGATCAAAAATTTGCTCGATACGTTGGCCAAAAGATGAAATCTTGGCCCGATACGTGGGCCAAAAGATAAAATTTTATATTGAAACTTCAACCAGAAGATAAAACTTTGGCCTGATATGTTGACCAAAAAGATAAATTTTTGGCCCGAAACGTTGACCAAAAGGATTAAATTTTGTCCCATACATCAACCAAAACATACATTTTTTGCCCGGTATGGAAGATGAAAACTGAAAAGAAAATTGGGAAAAAGGAACATATCGACCGAAAGATAAATTTTTGGCCTAATACATCATCGAAAACATTGCCCAAAAGAAAATAAAATGTTGAGAAATCTCACCCAAAAAGAAAACAATTTTCGTTAAAAAAGGGAAGAGTCTTGTCGACAAAGAAAATAATTCTTGTCGATAAAGAAAATAATTTGTGGTGATAAAGAGGACATTATTATCCAAGAAAATTATTATTGGAGAAATGTGTCATATGAGAAAAATAATATTCGAGTGATGTATCAATGGAGAAAAATATTGTTGGAGTGATGTATCAATGAAAGAATAAATTATTGGTGGGATAATAGAAGAGAGAAGAAGAGAGAAGAAAAGAAGAAAGAGGGAGGAAAGGAAAGGAGAAAGATGGTTAAGGATTAAAAAAAACAAATCTAGAGCCAAAAAATTGTTTTGGCCATAAATGGAGTAAGAAAACCTAGAATCAGACAAAATTTAAAAGGTATTTCCACAGTGAATAAGGCTACAAAATTTTTAGTGTGGGGCACTGGCCAATTCTACTTCAATTTTCCAAAAAACACAAATTAGTGGTTTTTGAAGATTAGGGTGGTGATCAGTGACCGACACCCAAATAAGGATATAATTTTAATGATGAGTTCAAAAATTACATGTAAATATAGCCAAGTGGGATTTTGACTAAATTCCAAAGGGTTTGGAGTGGAGGTTCCAAAACAGGGAAAAATCCATCATTTTGAGCCACTTTTTGGGGATTTTATAGATCTTCAGAGGAGGAAAAGGAGCCCTAGATTACAAATATGGAAAATTGTATTTACTCAATATTTGACCTCCTAATCAATATAGACAACTATTTTTCCAAATCGGCTCAGTTTGGGAGATAGTGGTTTTCGCTAAAAAATCCAAGTCTAAGGAAAATGAAAAAGGGAGAGTTGGAGAATCAAGATTGATGCAGAAGTTGAATGCAGTATCAAATCCTAAATTTGAGAGTTGTTTTGTATTCACAATAAGGAATACTATCATCACAAGATATAAACGTTTTCCTAGTTCTCACCATATTTTCTTCTATAGGTGACAAAAGTTGGCCTTTGAGATAGATTTCATTAATGAACACGGGCACACTTGAGTAGGAATAACAAATTCAAAAAACATAGTGTTTATCTTAGAAACCAGAATGAGACATACGCATACTCATTGGAAATCTAATTAAGAATATAATATACTTGAAATCTCATAATTTTGATTAGTGTATCAGTTTTTTTCAAAAATTGAGGCAAAAAAAGACATGTAGCTTAATTAATGACAATTTTACAATATGCATAACTCTAACAAGTAATTTTTTCATAAATAGAGGTTTCTATACGAGGAATAGATATATGGAGGATTCCCAAGGATCTTACATCCATGCGGATGATATCATAGGTTTGCATATCATCCTAGGAAATGTAGAGTTGAGTCCAACGGACATAGAAGTAGAGTGGAACCTATGGAGTTGGTTAAGACTATGAGAAGATTACATAAAGAAGTGTAGAGCTGAAAAGAAGAAAATGAAAGGTTGATAAGAGCTTGGGAGGAGTAGAATCAAATTGATACTTGACTACTACAGAGTTTGAATATGTTGTAAATACAAATCAATAAATATTATGGCACAAAACAAGAAGAAAATGCAATACATGTAGTAGTATCCAGATATCATGATAGGAGGGATGACCATAGAGGATATAGGAACTTGAGGAGTGCTAGTAGACATCATCATTCACCATGACACTCAACTAGAAGAGCACATTCCCATTCAGAATGAGAGAGAAACCCAACTGTCTCCCTTGTCAAACAACATAGGAGGCTTGATTCATATATTTTTCAAGGAGAGGTTAGGAATCTCAAGCCACCACCATTTGATGGAGAGAATAGGAAGGGTGGAGATGATAAATTCTAGTTTTTGGACATGAGAAAATATTTCTAGAGGCATATTTATTTATCAAACCTAGAAGAAAGGATTTCCATATATCATCTTGAGGGGAAGGATTCCATGTGGTGGGACCAACTAAAGAAGGGAAATCATATTCATGAGAATAAAATTTCATGGAAGTAGTCCAAGAATCACCTCCAACAACAATAATTCTTATATAATTACTATGACAAGAATATGCAAGAAGTTTTTGAGCTCAAGCTAGGAAATATGACTATGGAGGAGTCTAAGAGGAAATTCCTAGATTTTCCTCTCATACTCAGAATTCATCAAGGATGAGAAGGTGAAAATCCACAAGTATTGAGTGGGATACCATCATTCTACAAGAATAATCCATTTTTATGAGCCTAATACTTTGGAAGAATCCATGAGGAAGGATAAGTAATTTTATGAGAAACACGATGGAAGGCCAGCTTTTAAAAAAACTTGGGATGACAAGAAGAAAGGAAAGATGGATCAAATGAAGAACGGATTCAAGTCACCCTTCATTAGAAAACAAATCTCAAGCATATCAACAAGGACAACCATCATAAGGTTAACAAAAAATGATATATTCCTTGGGGAAGAGGGCAAGACAATAGCCCGTAAAGTGTTGGGGATGGGAAGGAAACCACTTGTATAAATATTATCCTCACAAGGGAGATGGGATGAGGATTGTGCACAACATCCAGGAAGATGATATGGTGGAGGACATGGGTAGGAGCATGCCAAGGATTTATGTAACCTTGTAAAATGGACAAGCAGACTACCAATCCTACATTATTGCGGTAGAATGTAATATTGACAATCAACTCATAGCTATTTTGATTGATTCTGGAGCTAGTCATAGTTATATAGATCCAAATATAGTTGAAAGGTTTAAATTGAATATATTTAAGAATGAAAAGTCTTGGTTGGTTTAGCTAGCCACTGAAACCAAGAGGAAAGTCAATGAACTTGTCAAGGATTACCCAATAAATGTGAATGGAGTCGACACTAAGGAATATTTGAACATCATACCACTTGGGTCCTATGATTAAATAATTGGTATGGATTGGTTGGACAAGCATCGTGTTGTACTAGATTGATACAACAAGGGTTTCACATGCCTTGATGAGGAAGGGAAATTGAGGTTGTTTCAAAGTATTCAAAGACCTATATCTTTCAGATAGATTTCAGGATTGTAGCTGAAAATAAGTTTTAGGAAAGGGTTCCAGATATATGCATCCCATATGGAAGAGAAAACAATGGATAAGGAGCCAAGACTTGAATATTATCGAGTATTGAAGGAATATGGAGATGTTGGTATAACATCATTTGACACCACATATGCTTATCATGACTCACTAGCCTTAGTTAAATCCCTTTTCTTGCTCGTAGGAACAAAATCCCCTTTTCCTCCCAAAAACTATTTAGAAAACCCCATATTTCTTAATGTACATGACTCTCATTCAGGAAACTCACATACATACACTCCCTATAGAATTGGTGACTCCACTAGGGATTATTTATTTTTGGGTCGTTAGGTGTACTTGTTGGTTTCATTTATTTTGAAGATTTTTCTTTGTTTTAGAACTTTATCTAGCATTCTCTGATTTTGTGCAATCTTTCTTGATTCTTCAAAGCCTTGATTTATCAATTTAGAGAGGTTTTATAGGGTGTACATGATTTTATTTTGGTATAGTCATGTTTATACATGAATTCCCTTGAACATAGTCACGTGCATACACTACTGTCTCTTAAATAGTCATGTACATGTTTTGGGATTGAGTTTTCTCTTCTACTCAGATCAATTAGAGGTTGGGTTGTGGTACTATAGGGTCTTCCTGGATCTTGGGAGTCTTTGGGGATTTCTTTTTGGTGTTAGAATTTTTTTCTATTGTTATGAGGCATTCTTGAATTTTATTTTTTGTTTCCATTCTTTTTGGATTTCTTTTGATCTCTTTTTTTCATTTTTGTTTTTGGGATTTAGACCTAACTTTTCCAAGTGCATACTCTCTTTCCTTTTACAAAAGGAATGTACATACGCTACCCTTATATAGGATTTAAGTAGGTACATACACTTTTAAAAACACGTAAGTGTTGGGTCATGTATGCGACTTGTAGAAGGCCAAAGCGCGTACATACACCCATTGTATAAGGCCAAAGAATATATATACACACATTATAGAAGACCAAGTCACATACAAACTTCATATGTGCTCCTTACATTGATATAGGCTACATACATCAGCTTATATGCATGGCTTGTAGTGGAGAGAGTCACGTACATCAAGAAAAATGGGGTTTTGTAAATATTTTTTGGGAGGAAAAGGGGGATTTTGGTCCTACAACTAGGGAAATGGATGTAACTGAGGGTAATGAGTCATTACAAGTATATGTGGTTTCAAATGACATTATAACA
This sequence comes from Picea glauca, assembly GCA_000966675.3. Lineage (NCBI taxonomy): Eukaryota > Viridiplantae > Streptophyta > Pinopsida > Pinales > Pinaceae > Picea > Picea glauca. Next base: position 40,598 of record JZKD02S1693509.1, on the reverse strand, counting down.
AATGTATTTTGGGAATCACTAGGATTTCCACCAAAGAGAGACATTAACTTCTCTATTGACTTAATGCATGGAACTAGTCTAGTGTCCAAAACTCCCTATAGAATGACCACACCAAAGTTGAAAGAGTTGTAGATTCATCTAGAATAATTGTTGAAGAAGTGGTACATGCACCCAAGTGTCTCACCTTGGGGTGACCAATTCTTTTTGTGAAGAAAAAGGATGGAACTCATAGGTTGTGTATTGAATTCATATAGCTTAATAACATTATGGTAATGAACATGTACCCTCTATCATAGATCAATGACATTTTTTATCAACTGGAAGGAGAAAGGATATTTTCGAAGATTGATCTAAGGTCGATTACCATTAGGTGATAATCATAGAAGAGGATACCAACAATATGACATTTTGAAAAATGTATGGCCATTGTGATTTTTTGGTGGTGCCATTTGGCCTAACAAATGCACCAATTAATTTTATGTGTCTAATGAATGGTGTGCTCAAATATTACCTATAAAAATTCATCATTTTCTTCTTGGATGATATTCTTATCTACTTTAAGATAGAGGAGGATCATGATCAATATTAGAGGTTGGTACTACAAGTGTTGAGAATGCACCATTTGTATGCCAAGTTAAGAAAGTGAACTTTCTATCAAAGGAAAATCCATTATTTGGGCCATCGCATATCATAGGAAGGCGTAGAAATGGACCTTGAGAAGTTTGAGGAAATTAAAGGGTGGCCTAGACCAAAGAATGTTTTATAAGTGGGATGCTTTATGGGACTAGTTGGATACTATAGAAAATTCATTGAAGGTTTCTACAAGGTCACACATCTAATCACTTCACTTCAAAAGAAGGGAAAAACATTTGAGTGGACTTCCAAAAGTGAGGAGAGTTTCCGGCACTTGAAGGAATTATTGACTAGTGCACCTATTTTGAAGGATTATGCTCATTTTTTTGTGTGCACAGATGTTATAACCCTAAATTGCACTATTCATGCTTACCTGGCATCAGGCCAACTCATTGCCCTTCATTGCCAAAACCATGCTGAACAAACTCCTCAAAAACCTCTTAAAACAAGTAGC
>JZKD02S1693498.1:105472-133730 GCA_000966675.3 Picea glauca | reverse complement strand
AAAACACCCTCGTCATGTTTTTGTCGATTATCATGTTAAGATTAACCCATTTTGTGAAAAAAAATCTAAAGCAACTATGATGGCCACGAAGGTGTCACTCTCCTAGTGCGTGGAGGCTAGGGTTTAACCCTGGCCACTCGCAGCCTCTGTGCAAGTCGAGCCTGCAACCCATCCTCTTCGTCTCCAATGGACACAATTGTGTCCCTCTCCATGGGTGCCCCAAGTAGCGAGGCTTTTCCCTCCCTCTCAATGTCCCTTCCAGTTACTGCTTCAAAGTCCGGGGCCTCTTTTCATGAGGTTGTTCAAATGAGCTCTTATCCTTCTCCTTCATCTCTTTTGGTTCAGGAATCCCCTCCCCTTCTCATTTCCATGGGTCAAGATGTTGAGGAGGAGGAAGAATATTATCGATCTGTGAGTTTGGTTTGTCATTTCAACGGTTTTTAGCCAAAGTTAACTGATCTCAACATTTGGATCTCGGCTACAACCTGGATTCCTATTATGCAACAACAAGATTTCATTCATCCTTGCGCCAAAGGTTTCTTCATTGTTGAGTTCGACATTGAGGACAATCGTGGTCTGATTCTCAGCTCTGGTTCGTGGTTTTGGGGCAACTCAGGTTTGTGCATGAAACCCTAGACTATCTTTCAACCCAGCTTCTGACATTCTCTCCTCGGCTCTTGTTTGGGTGAGGCTTCCTAATCTTCCCTTGCATTTCTGGGGTTTACTTATGGGGTTTACCTTTGCTTGAATCCATTGGTTCGGCGTTGGGGAAGTTCCACTTTGCATGTCGTGAAACTTAAAGGAATAACATCTCCACTTTTCCCGTATATGCGTGGAAATGGACTTCAGTAAAGGATTCCCAACCGAAATTATTCTTACTGGTAAAAATTATTCTTGGTCTCAGAAACTAGACTATGAGAGAGTTTCCTTGCATTACAGATCTTGTTTTGAGATGGTACATCTTGCAACCCATTGTCCCAAAGGGCCCAAGAAGAATCGAAAGCCTCGAAAATCCACTTGGTGGGTGGGATCAAATGATGACCATCAAGTTGTCTCGAAGCCTACTCAATCTAGTGAAAAGACGTCCCAACCAGATCCTCCTCCTCATCCAACTCCGTTATCTTTAGTCACGAATCCATAATCCATTCATAAGTTGGAGAATGTGGTTTCTTCTCCTCGGGCTTCAGATGAAGGACCTTGAGTCCAATCTTCTCCTCAATCATCAACTTGTTGGGCAGAACAGGTAGATGATGTTGGGGTTTTGGATGAAGAAAAAATAAAAGCTCCAGATCAAGCAATCTAGGAAATGCATGCAACACAAGTACCTCAACCTATGTAAATGAAGGTTGGACAATAGTAAGAAAGAATAAGACATCACATGACACATCTCAACCAATGGTAACACGAAGTTAGGCCCGTAAGTTAGACAAATCAATGAGCTCCTCCCCAACAAGTTAATTTTAGATGCAGTGTGTCTTCACATTTATCCTCATAGTTTTTTTCCGAGTGTATTCGGTAAGGTTGTTTTATGTGAAGTTTTTGTTTGAATATTTGACACAATCATTAGTAGCTTGTAATAGTGGTTTAATTGAGGCCCTCACTTACCTTAATTTTGAAGGACACTGTAACTCCTCAATAGTTTCGACCACGCCTTTTTGATAATACAAATTTCTGAGTTTTGTGAAAAAAAAATATTATCATGTTAAGATCGAAGCAGGAGAGAAAAAATTGATGCCTCAGAATAGGGATGGTTGGTGGAATTGTTGGGAGATTGACTGCAAGACCCACCCGTCGAGAAAGGACGAAAGTCGGCCTTAGTGATTCGACGGTGCTGAGTGGAAGGGTCAATGCCCATCACACACACGAAGTATACTGAGCTGCATGGATAAAAGTAAATAGTTATAAAACTTAATGTCACAAGCCCTTTAAGTTATCCATGTTTGTGCCAACAATTTCATCTGGAATTATTACATAAATATTGAGCTTCTATAGAAATTCATCGTTCCATAGTTCGTGCAATTTCCATGACTAAGAGCATCTATTTCCATGAACTAGAATTCTGAATGCCAATTTAAAGGACCAAGGCTAGCACTATAGCTTGAGTGAAAATCTTTGAAATCCTAAAAACTACTCATCCTGCATTGGCTTCTAGAAGCTATTCAAAGTTCTACATCTTTGCATAATTGCTTAATGACATCTGCTCACAAAGGTGAATAAGCTCCCAATGTTAGCAAATGTTGAAAGGTTTTGAAATCTGTGGCATAAGATTAACATGAGACTATTTAAAATGCAAATGATTCATTCCTTTGCATGGTGATCTTTGTGTCATGACCATATGCATAAAATAACACATCATAATTACATTATGGTTGACTATGATACAAAAAGGGTAGGGTATGTATACCTCTGTAGAATTTACCAGTCAAATCGTTGGGCGAAGGGGGTCTCATACACCAATTTAGTGTCTGGCTTGATCGAGACCTTCAAAATAAATTATTATTATGTTAACTTTAAATTCATAGTTTCATTCATAGCTCCAAAGTCTAACGTGTGTGTGTGTATTGTTCATAGCTCCAAAGTCTAACGTCTATATCTATATATATTTTCTTAGTTTCGTTAATAGCTCCGAACTCTAACTATATATATACATATATAAAATGTTATTTTCTCATTTTATTTATAAACCAAAGTTCTTAATAAAAACTTAAAACTTTACTCATCCTTAAATAATTTAGTTAAAGGCAATTACCAAAAACGAAACCAAAGTTCTTAATAAAAACTTAAAACTTTACTCATCCTTAAATAATTTAGTTAAAGGCAATTACCAAAAATGAAACCAAAGTTCTTAATAAAAACTTAAAACTTCACTCATCCTTAAATAATTTAGTTAAAGGCAATTACCAAAAATGAAAAGAAAATAGTCACATATAAATTTGTTGAATAAGTTACACCTCTTCGGGATATCTTTGCCATTGCCCCTTTCCAATGCAGTGGACACTGTGAACCATTGTGTTTATCTTGTCCAGGCATGGACGTCACATATTAAAATATAAAAATCTATTGTTTTCCTTTTGAATCAATCATCGAGAGGATCTGCAAGAAAATAATAAAGCTTGGCACAAAAATCTTATCTATGCATTATGGGTTGATAGGATCACCACCAAAAGTTCTATTTCTACATCACCCTTTCAGATTGTATATGGTACAGATGCAGTTTTTCCTACCTCATTAGGAATTCCAGTGATGAAACTGTTGCAAGAACAGGAAGTTGAACCAAATGATGCTCTAAGGAGAGTAAGCCAATTAATCCATGTGCAACAAATGAGAAAACAGGTCTTCAACAACTCACAACTGCACCAAAATGAAAAGAGCCTTTGACAGGCATACTAAGGAAGATGATTTCAAGGTGGATGATTTGGTACTAAAGTGGGATGCATGGAATGAAGACATAGGAAAGCATGGAAAGTTTGACCATCTTTGGCGAGGACCATTTAGGATCGTTGCATACCATGGGAACAATGCCTATTTGTTGCAGGAGCTCAATGGATATCTCATTTGTGGAGGACCTGTGAATGGCAAGTTTCTTAAACATTATCTTGCTTAAAAAAAACTCCAGTCTCTCCATTTCACTGTAAACAACCATTTTATTTTCATATGAAGCATTTCAACTCAATGCTCGAAGTGAAGGCCCTAAGTTTATGTTGATTTTAGTCAAACTTGTGTCAAGAAAGTCTTGTAAATAAGTTTGTTTGTCAGTTTAGAGTCTTTTGAGTCAAATAAATGCCAATGGTCAGACACTTGGTCTATTGTTCTTTGTTACCTCACCGGGAGGATATCATCCCCATTGGAGCCAACCGTTAGCACCATGATTTTCATAGCTAGATTTATAGGTTTGTTCAAAAGTTTTCAAAGTCATTTCATGATCTCAGGAAAATCAAGACATTCCTAGATGATTCATAGTTAGTGTATCAAGGTTTATGAGGTCAGTAATCAAATAAAGAATAGCTTGAAATGTCAGTAATGGGTTTAGCCATAAGTTGGTTTAAATGGTGTATTGTCTTTTTCATAAAACACCATCATAAAGGAAAAGAGCCAAGACTGTAAAGTTCATCATGTTCAAGTTGTAATGGTCCACTTTCCTAAGTCTCGAATCACATTAAAAAGTGGGAAATTATGTGCTAAGGTTGAATCAAAGGTTAGGGTGAATGTCATGTCAAAAGGTATTATGGTTCATAATCACCTAATCATGAGGTTAGAAAAGGAACAATAATGGCACTCCATATAATTTGTACCATTGCAAACTTCAAAGGTGTACCCGTTGCGCAAGTTCACTACACAAATATTTAACTTGGCTTGAAATGCCTTGTTGCCATGGATAACCACTTTCCTTTTCATAATTTTGTTCCTTATCCATTCGAGCATAAATATTGGTCACCTTTTGTTTTTCTCCATCGCCTCCAAGACCTGTGAGTTGTCCATAGCCTCTCCAATAAGCTCCAAAACTCTCTGCTATGCAAATGTTGTGGGTTGCCAGTCGTTATGCAAACCATGTGTGTTGATATTCGCTACGCAAATCTTTCTCTCTATTTTTTGTTGCGCATTCTCCATTTATTTCAATCATTATTCAAGAGCCTTTCTTGGATCCCATTGCAAGTTAGACTCTGGAACGAGTTTTCTTTTCACATAACCAGCTTTCCTTCATTTGAGATAAACTCTTACCATCCTTATTGTTGCGCCGAGTTTTTCGCTGATGTTTTTTGTTGCGCCAAGTTTTCTACTACTGTTCGTTGTTGTGCAGAGTTTTTCGTTGTTGTTTGTTGCTGCGTTGAATTTTCTACTACTGTTTGTTGTTGTGTCGAGTTTCATGTCGTTGATTTGTTTGTTGCACAGAGTTTTCTATTGCTACATGTTGATGTGCACCATGCAAAAGTCACTATTCTCATTTGTTGTGCAGAGGTTATTGCTCTCGTTTGTTGCATAGAGTTTATTGTTCCCATTTTCGTTGCGCAGAGATCATTACAATCTATTGTTGCACACCTGCAGTTCACACAAGGTTGACATATATCAACATCATGACAACTCCTCAACGAAAAATAAAGAATGTAAGAAGCGGGGAAGTTGTGAGGTTTGAGCCACATAATTTAAATTTGGTAAACACAGACCCAACAATCAGGGTGTCCTTTGAAAAAATTGGATGTATGAGATTAGGTGAAAAGGTTCAGGGGTATAATGTGCAACTAAGTAAGCAGTTTTCTCTTAACTTTGATGGTGTCAGCGCAACCATTGCAGGGGTCACTTTTCCAGTGTCAGACGAGACCATATCAGTTGTTACAGAGATTCCTATGTAGGGAGAGAAGTGGTTTAAAGGTATTCCATTAGATACTTCATTTTGTATTGATTTTCTCAAACCTAAATACAGAAATCGGAAGATTGGTTCCACCATTCCTAGTGAATATGTTTTGGAACCTTTTGAGAATCTTTTGCGAGTAATCTGGAAATACTTTACGTGTGAGGGTAGGTTTGAAAAGGTACATCAATACCACATTAGGATCCTTATGCATTTCACAAAGAAACTCCCCCTAAAATTACCCTTATTCCTATGTAGAAGCATGAGAAAAATGGCAAACAATGTCCAAGCCAAAGTTGACCAGCCAAAGAGTAGCCTATTCCATTTTTCCTTGGTGAAGTTGTTGGTGGTTGAAGAGCTTGGAAAGTTAAAAAGGGACTGGGATTCCTTCTTGAATTCAACAAACATTTCCATGGATCCCAAAGGAGATACTCCCTTATCTGTTGAGAAATCGGCATTTCATAGTTCAGGGGTAAAAGGAGGAGGTGTTGTTGAAAGGGGAAAACGAAAAGAGATTGAGAAAACATCACTCAGTCAACTAGTCTTGAAGAAAAGAAGAAAACTAAAATTCATTGATGAACCTATGGAGACACAGGTTCCCAGTAAACTGCGCACAAGGTCATCTTCTAGGAGGTTTCCCATACCCACGGTTCAAACAGAGTTTGTTGAATTTGTAGCCTAGAAGATTGATGAAGAACAAGTGAAACCAGGGGAGAAAGATGTATATGTCAAAGAGATGCAACAACAACTCAAGAAAGATCAATATATTATAGCCCAACTTTACCAAGAGAACAAATAATTGAAAATGATACTAACAGAAAATACTTCTGAAGCAAAAACACAACAGAGTAAAGCAAGTCAGAAATATCCTACTTCGTCCATAGGAGGAGAAAAGAACATAAAATAGATGAATAAGCAACTAAGAGAAGCTCAAGATGAGATTATCAAGCTTAGGGAGAAAAGACAATATCAAAAGAAGGGATCATGAATCATTACAAGAAATGCAGACCAGCCATAGACAATGCATGTGCAATCATTTTTTATGCTTAATCAAAGTTGAAGAGGAATGCAACTTTGTTGAGGCAGGTGAGAAATTTGAAGAGATTGAACTTGTCATTGAGAAAGACAAACAAGACCTTACGACTACAAGTGAAATTGGATAAATAAACTAAGAACAAGTTGAATGATCCCAGCCTTTGTTTCCAACTGGATTCGTGTGAGCAACCTCGACATGAAGATTCGCTACGCGAAATCGCTATGCAAATGTTGTAGCCAGCACTTGCGTAGTAGTAACCAGAATTCATTGTGTGAGGGTGACAGGGTTGTCTAGCGGTGCATATGATGACTCATCACAACCACATGATTTAATTTTGCTCAAGGATCTATGATTGTAAATGATATTTTAGTTATATTATGATTGGAAAATTGGATTTTCTATTTTAGGTAAATCTTGTAGAGGTTGTTGTTCTCTTTGAAAACAACCAGATCCATAACTCTAGGATGTAGTAGTTAGACTCCTAGCAGCTAAGTGTATCCTTAGTTTTCTATATATGTTGATTGTTTTGATGTAAAGGGGGGTGGCCAGAAGTATAGGCATTTTTTTATCTTCAATGTCATTTTCTGAATCTAATAGAAATACAAATACAAAAGTCATGAACTCCTTATGAAAAATATTCTAATGGTGGTGATCTGAAGATTGTACTCTTCTTTGTATGTATTCCTTGTGTACTTATTTTCATCTGCACTTTCATTCTCTTTAAATTGATAAATTAAAAGTCCATAATTCATCTAATGGTGCTCTATACTTAACTAATTTAAATTTTGTTTATCTTCTTAACTAATGTCATAATTCATCATTTATGATGCTCTGATTCGGTTATGTGTTTTTGTTCTTCTTTCACCCTACATAATCAAACTCAAAACTGAAGTTCATCACCTTGTTTAGCCTTTGTTCCTCTGAGGAGTTCTACCTACCATGCAATGTTTTATTTTGTTTCCAGGGGTTGACTCCATATCCTTAGAAATACTATACCTCTTTGCCAACAAACCTTGAAAAAACTATCTCAAACATCTAAATATAGCCATCATTTCAAAAGCAATATGTCTATCAGAGATCAAGTCTCAGAGAGAGCCCTCTCTAGATTGGAAAGGCTAGTTTCGAGTCATAAAGTTGGTTTGTAGGTTAACTTTGTAGATTGTTTCTTCATCCCAACAATTTACTCAACGTTAACAACTAGGTCACTGTAGAGAGGCAATCTCGTTGACCCTGGGGGCATTGAGATGGATGGAAGAGAAAGAAGAAAAGAATGGGATTTTGGCACCATTTCCAAGGATTATTTTGAATCCTCTTCATTCCCTAATGAAACTTTTTCAACATTCCCTCCCAAAGCCTCTATCCCTTAGCTTTCTTAGCAACTCCATTGAATAATGTTCCATTTTCCACCCTTGATAAGTTTCCCTTAAAGTTTGTTTGGCAAATCCAGTTTCCAAGAACCCAACTTTCCCTCTTTCCCCCTTTCCCTCCTTCAATGAGACTTGATCTCACTTGGTGAATCCATTGAGGTGTCCTTTCGGTCAATGGAATTATGGCACCATGGGATGAACCCTTATCCAGAACTTGTTATGACTCAACGATGGCATTTTTACAAATGGAAAAGGAAAAGGTTTCTAATAAAGTTGCTAAGGAAATGATGAGTTTCATAAAAGATTTATTTCCTTCCCTTGATGATAAAGAAAGTTATCAAGAATATTCCGATGAACATCCGAATGGTACATTTGATAAAGACATCCAGGCCTTTGTTCCTCCCACACATCAAAAAGAGAACATGATGAGTTGTAATCCTTTTGAAGATCTTGATGACAGTTTATTCCGTGACTTTGAAATTGAAGAGGTGTTAGAAGATCCCTTGGATGCGAGATATCTTTCTGAAAATGGCACATGAATCACTCTGCATTAAGAATCAAGCTTCGTGTGATGAAGAGGTGATGGAAGAGCATGCCCATGAAGAGAAAAAAGAATCATTATGAAGCGCAACATGTTGAGGCATCATTATATTTGCTCCCTCTTGATGTAGTTGAGGTTTTCCAATTGTTTTATCCTCATGTTCATGAAGTTCAAGAAGAAACTAGCCTCGATGATGAATTTGAGGAGCTTGTTGAAGACGTCCCTGCCTCTACTCCTCATGCACACGGAGACAAAGAGATGGTCACTTTTGTTCATAGTCTTGTGAGATAACCTTTACATATGATTGATGAGCATATAGACACTTTCATACAGATTGGAAGATGCAGGTGGGATTTTGGTCGTCTCATTTTCGATAGAGACCCCATTTACGACATTGAGGGTAGCCCTCAAGAAAACAGGTTTGAGTTTTCATCTTCAGAGGACTACTTTTCATGCATATATGATTCATATGTTTGGGAGCCTGATGATGACATGATTACAGATTTATTTGAGGACTCGCAGGCACTTTCGTCCTCAATTTTGGAGGAATACTAAGACGTGGCCACCTCAGAGCGATTATAGGCTCACTCTACAAAGAGGAAGTACTTTCATATTGAGGATTTCTACAGGGATTCAAATATAAAGAGGACACACTTTTATCTTCCTAGACATGATCATGTCCCTTACCTCATTTCCTCCTCTCAGGGAAATCATGAGGCCTTCTTGGGACCTCTCATATATGTTTGGTGTTTAAGAAGTAGCGATCATGTTTAGGAGAATGAAGATGAGCCTTCATCTACATATAATATCCCCCTTCATAGATGGATTGATCGAGCTTGTGGCTATCACTTCAGGAAGGATTCCTTGCATAATCAGAGTTGTGGATATTCTTTCCAGCAGGATTTCCTCCCTCCCACCCATCTCCATGAGTTTGATTTAACTGTTGATTATATATCTATTTATGCTCATGATCATTACGTTTTTGACTTATCTTTGTTTTTTTATGTAATCAAGAATAGGGGGAGATACTTTGATGGGATGATCAACTGGTTGCACTAGTTGTATGACTTCACTTAACATCACCCATCACATGATCTTTAGGGCCCCAAGGCCCCAGGTAAGTAGGAAAGTCATCTTCATTTTTTGCATTTGCATCTTGAATGCTCATATTAGTTTAGATGCATTTCATTTTCATTTTTCTCTACTTGCATATTGATCTCATGCTTAGTTTAGAAATTTTTGAAAAAATGCAAAAAAAAATATTTTCTATATTAGTTTTTACTTTCGGATTTTTATGTATATGGATGAAGGGTGATAACACCACCCTAGATGCTTTGATTCTTTTGTTTGAGTTTTGGCAAGCACGGGTCTACCAGGAGATGTTGTGGTTCTCATGCACTCTACGACAAGCACATGTCCCCAAGTAAGAGCCAGATGTTATCTCCATTTTGTGGGATAACTAAGGAGATCATGTCTCAAGGCCCTCGGGTTGCAGATATGGAGAACCAAGAGACTACCTGACCAGCAATGTCCACCTACACAGATGGAGACCCTTCTCACCACCACAAAGGTCAAGATTTTCAGGATGGTATATACCACACCCGTCGGCTTCCGGAAGGCAATGGGCCTTCTTCCATGAGGTACGAGTCGTATTATGGTGAGTGTCATTTCAATATTTGAGGCATTTTGAGTATGTAGTATCTTAGACTGCTTTAGATTTCATGATATATGATTGGACATTATGCCCTTTGCCTCGTTTCACTTTGGTGGTTGACATTGTGCCCTAGTAAGTGGTTTTCCTCGAGAATGGGTTTGCTACTAGGAATTCCCTTAAATATCCATTGTATCATTCCCAACCATACTTACCCTTTTCCATCACTAAAACCCCCCCATTTCTTTGTCTCTTGGGATTTTAGGGTGTATTGACCCAAGAAGGGGTTGTCCCTCATTCTATGGGAAGAAGGGGTTGAAGGCCCAGAGGGATTGATGTTGGTTAAAAAGATAAAAGCCTATATATAAACCTTCCAGATGATTTTCCTAGGGATCCCCCGAGAAAGCAATGAAACACTTCTCTATAAGAAAAGGAGGACCCACAAGAATAAATGATTGTGAATGCTTAAATGGTTAGTTGGAGGATAGGAGGTCTCATCACAAGCCAACCTATCATGATCATAGGTATCTAGTGGTATGACATTACCATCATCTGGTCACCAAGCCAGGGTGATGGCTCTTAGTTGCATGGTTGAGAGAAATGGGGTCTTATCAAGAGCCATCCTTTTCATTTCCACAAGGTATTTGTGAGTGACATTGTCATTATTTGGACACCACACCAGGGAAGTGACCTTCAACTCATCCTTTAAAACATGAAAGAAACAAAGAATGGAACAAGAATGGGCTTGGAAAGAGTGCATTGCAAACGAATGTGCCACACAACCTATACAAAGGCACCCATGAATGAGACACTACAACCCCTTATATGTCATGAACCCCATGCCCAATGAGTCTTGATGCTTGACCACTTCATCCACTTTACATGTCTTAGAGAGGACACTTGGGAAACACTCCTTGACCTAGGAAATATCTACACAATAGGACACCTCCTCAAACCTCCCATATCCAAGCTTCGAAAGTTGCATAATGTCTTTGAGAACTTACATGTTTAACATGGTAATCTTTGATGCATATGCTTAGGTGGCTCATTTATTGGTTTAATTTACTCATCGTGATATTTTGACTTGAGATCCTTGGAGGGCATGCTTATTTGTCTTTGCAGGAGCTAGTTGGTGGACAATTTTTTAGGAACGGGCCTATTTTGGGCTTCCATGGGGCTTGAATCCCATAGGTTGGATGTCAAGGAGTCGCGTGCCAGATGAGAGAGATGAACCTTTGGAGGCCTAACAATGCTTCTCCAACACCAATGACTTGCTCCTAGTGTCAAAATATCCCCTAAAGGGGTGACGTCACCTTAAGTTAGGGTTTCCTTTTGTGTAAAAGTGAATTTAAAGATGAATTGTTTAATATTATTTGTGTAAAGGGGCAAGATTAGGGTTGTTGACACCTAATCTTGTGGTTTACTCTAAAATTATGTAGACAAACTATGTTAGTGACATTTTGTATAAATAGAGATCATAAGATCTCATTTTGAATCATAACTCTCCCATTTGGAGAGGCCTTGGACTGAAATTTTCGCTACCTTTGGATATTTCTCTCTTGTGCTCTTGTGTATGGCTATATTTCTTGGTGTTAATGGTTGGTGGAAGTGATGCGCTATCCTTGGAAGGCTTTTCTTTTTCTATTGTGGTGTTTTATCTTAGCATCTTTCCTTTAATTGGTAAGAAAAATATGCTTTGTATTATCATTTGTGTTTCAAGTCAAGGTTGATTGTTGCTAGAGCTAGGTGGGAAATATAAGGGCATACACCCCCACCTTAGTCTCCATCATATTTTTTCTTAAGTATTGTTGATTTAACAAGNACACAATTGTGTCCCTCTCCATGGGTGCCCCAAGTAGCGAGGCTTTTCCCTCCCTCTCAATGTCCCTTCCAGTTACTGCTTCAAAGTCCGGGGCCTCTTTTCATGAGGTTGTTCAAATGAGCTCTTATCCTTCTCCTTCATCTCTTTTGGTTCAGGAATCCCCTCCCCTTCTCATTTCCATGGGTCAAGATGTTGAGGAGGAGGAAGAATATTATCGATCTGTGAGTTTGGTTTGTCATTTCAACGGTTTTTAGCCAAAGTTAACTGATCTCAACATTTGGATCTCGGCTACAACCTGGATTCCTATTATGCAACAACAAGATTTCATTCATCCTTGCGCCAAAGGTTTCTTCATTGTTGAGTTCGACATTGAGGACAATCGTGGTCTGATTCTCAGCTCTGGTTCGTGGTTTTGGGGCAACTCAGGTTTGTGCATGAAACCCTAGACTATCTTTCAACCCAGCTTCTGACATTCTCTCCTCGGCTCTTGTTTGGGTGAGGCTTCCTAATCTTCCCTTGCATTTCTGGGGTTTACTTATGGGGTTTACCTTTGCTTGAATCCATTGGTTCGGCGTTGGGGAAGTTCCACTTTGCATGTCGTGAAACTTAAAGGAATAACATCTCCACTTTTCCCGTATATGCGTGGAAATGGACTTCAGTAAAGGATTCCCAACCGAAATTATTCTTACTGGTAAAAATTATTCTTGGTCTCAGAAACTAGACTATGAGAGAGTTTCCTTGCATTACAGATCTTGTTTTGAGATGGTACATCTTGCAACCCATTGTCCCAAAGGGCCCAAGAAGAATCGAAAGCCTCGAAAATCCACTTGGTGGGTGGGATCAAATGATGACCATCAAGTTGTCTCGAAGCCTACTCAATCTAGTGAAAAGACGTCCCAACCAGATCCTCCTCCTCATCCAACTCCGTTATCTTTAGTCACGAATCCATAATCCATTCATAAGTTGGAGAATGTGGTTTCTTCTCCTCGGGCTTCAGATGAAGGACCTTGAGTCCAATCTTCTCCTCAATCATCAACTTGTTGGGCAGAACAGGTAGATGATGTTGGGGTTTTGGATGAAGAAAAAATAAAAGCTCCAGATCAAGCAATCTAGGAAATGCATGCAACACAAGTACCTCAACCTATGTAAATGAAGGTTGGACAATAGTAAGAAAGAATAAGACATCACATGACACATCTCAACCAATGGTAACACGAAGTTAGGCCCGTAAGTTAGACAAATCAATGAGCTCCTCCCCAACAAGTTAATTTTAGATGCAGTGTGTCTTCACATTTATCCTCATAGTTTTTTTCCGAGTGTATTCGGTAAGGTTGTTTTATGTGAAGTTTTTGTTTGAATATTTGACACAATCATTAGTAGCTTGTAATAGTGGTTTAATTGAGGCCCTCACTTACCTTAATTTTGAAGGACACTGTAACTCCTCAATAGTTTCGACCACGCCTTTTTGATAATACAAATTTCTGAGTTTTGTGAAAAAAAAATATTATCATGTTAAGATCGAAGCAGGAGAGAAAAAATTGATGCCTCAGAATAGGGATGGTTGGTGGAATTGTTGGGAGATTGACTGCAAGACCCACCCGTCGAGAAAGGACGAAAGTCGGCCTTAGTGATTCGACGGTGCTGAGTGGAAGGGTCAATGCCCATCACACACACGAAGTATACTGAGCTGCATGGATAAAAGTAAATAGTTATAAAACTTAATGTCACAAGCCCTTTAAGTTATCCATGTTTGTGCCAACAATTTCATCTGGAATTATTACATAAATATTGAGCTTCTATAGAAATTCATCGTTCCATAGTTCGTGCAATTTCCATGACTAAGAGCATCTATTTCCATGAACTAGAATTCTGAATGCCAATTTAAAGGACCAAGGCTAGCACTATAGCTTGAGTGAAAATCTTTGAAATCCTAAAAACTACTCATCCTGCATTGGCTTCTAGAAGCTATTCAAAGTTCTACATCTTTGCATAATTGCTTAATGACATCTGCTCACAAAGGTGAATAAGCTCCCAATGTTAGCAAATGTTGAAAGGTTTTGAAATCTGTGGCATAAGATTAACATGAGACTATTTAAAATGCAAATGATTCATTCCTTTGCATGGTGATCTTTGTGTCATGACCATATGCATAAAATAACACATCATAATTACATTATGGTTGACTATGATACAAAAAGGGTAGGGTATGTATACCTCTGTAGAATTTACCAGTCAAATCGTTGGGCGAAGGGGGTCTCATACACCAATTTAGTGTCTGGCTTGATCGAGACCTTCAAAATAAATTATTATTATGTTAACTTTAAATTCATAGTTTCATTCATAGCTCCAAAGTCTAACGTGTGTGTGTGTATTGTTCATAGCTCCAAAGTCTAACGTCTATATCTATATATATTTTCTTAGTTTCGTTAATAGCTCCGAACTCTAACTATATATATACATATATAAAATGTTATTTTCTCATTTTATTTATAAACCAAAGTTCTTAATAAAAACTTAAAACTTTACTCATCCTTAAATAATTTAGTTAAAGGCAATTACCAAAAACGAAACCAAAGTTCTTAATAAAAACTTAAAACTTTACTCATCCTTAAATAATTTAGTTAAAGGCAATTACCAAAAATGAAACCAAAGTTCTTAATAAAAACTTAAAACTTCACTCATCCTTAAATAATTTAGTTAAAGGCAATTACCAAAAATGAAAAGAAAATAGTCACATATAAATTTGTTGAATAAGTTACACCTCTTCGGGATATCTTTGCCATTGCCCCTTTCCAATGCAGTGGACACTGTGAACCATTGTGTTTATCTTGTCCAGGCATGGACGTCACATATTAAAATATAAAAATCTATTGTTTTCCTTTTGAATCAATCATCGAGAGGATCTGCAAGAAAATAATAAAGCTTGGCACAAAAATCTTATCTATGCATTATGGGTTGATAGGATCACCACCAAAAGTTCTATTTCTACATCACCCTTTCAGATTGTATATGGTACAGATGCAGTTTTTCCTACCTCATTAGGAATTCCAGTGATGAAACTGTTGCAAGAACAGGAAGTTGAACCAAATGATGCTCTAAGGAGAGTAAGCCAATTAATCCATGTGCAACAAATGAGAAAACAGGTCTTCAACAACTCACAACTGCACCAAAATGAAAAGAGCCTTTGACAGGCATACTAAGGAAGATGATTTCAAGGTGGATGATTTGGTACTAAAGTGGGATGCATGGAATGAAGACATAGGAAAGCATGGAAAGTTTGACCATCTTTGGCGAGGACCATTTAGGATCGTTGCATACCATGGGAACAATGCCTATTTGTTGCAGGAGCTCAATGGATATCTCATTTGTGGAGGACCTGTGAATGGCAAGTTTCTTAAACATTATCTTGCTTAAAAAAAACTCCAGTCTCTCCATTTCACTGTAAACAACCATTTTATTTTCATATGAAGCATTTCAACTCAATGCTCGAAGTGAAGGCCCTAAGTTTATGTTGATTTTAGTCAAACTTGTGTCAAGAAAGTCTTGTAAATAAGTTTGTTTGTCAGTTTAGAGTCTTTTGAGTCAAATAAATGCCAATGGTCAGACACTTGGTCTATTGTTCTTTGTTACCTCACCGGGAGGATATCATCCCCATTGGAGCCAACCGTTAGCACCATGATTTTCATAGCTAGATTTATAGGTTTGTTCAAAAGTTTTCAAAGTCATTTCATGATCTCAGGAAAATCAAGACATTCCTAGATGATTCATAGTTAGTGTATCAAGGTTTATGAGGTCAGTAATCAAATAAAGAATAGCTTGAAATGTCAGTAATGGGTTTAGCCATAAGTTGGTTTAAATGGTGTATTGTCTTTTTCATAAAACACCATCATAAAGGAAAAGAGCCAAGACTGTAAAGTTCATCATGTTCAAGTTGTAATGGTCCACTTTCCTAAGTCTCGAATCACATTAAAAAGTGGGAAATTATGTGCTAAGGTTGAATCAAAGGTTAGGGTGAATGTCATGTCAAAAGGTATTATGGTTCATAATCACCTAATCATGAGGTTAGAAAAGGAACAATAATGGCACTCCATATAATTTGTACCATTGCAAACTTCAAAGGTGTACCCGTTGCGCAAGTTCACTACACAAATATTTAACTTGGCTTGAAATGCCTTGTTGCCATGGATAACCACTTTCCTTTTCATAATTTTGTTCCTTATCCATTCGAGCATAAATATTGGTCACCTTTTGTTTTTCTCCATCGCCTCCAAGACCTGTGAGTTGTCCATAGCCTCTCCAA
Source organism: Picea glauca (assembly GCA_000966675.3). NCBI lineage: Eukaryota > Viridiplantae > Streptophyta > Pinopsida > Pinales > Pinaceae > Picea > Picea glauca. Next base: position 117,666 of record JZKD02S1693498.1, on the reverse strand, counting down.
TAAGCTCCAAAACTCTCTGCTATGCAAATGTTGTGGGTTGCCAGTCGTTATGCAAACCATGTGTGTTGATATTCGCTACGCAAATCTTTCTCTCTATTTTTTGTTGCGCATTCTCCATTTATTTCAATCATTATTCAAGAGCCTTTCTTGGATCCCATTGCAAGTTAGACTCTGGAACGAGTTTTCTTTTCACATAACCAGCTTTCCTTCATTTGAGATAAACTCTTACCATCCTTATTGTTGCGCCGAGTTTTTCGCTGATGTTTTTTGTTGCGCCAAGTTTTCTACTACTGTTCGTTGTTGTGCAGAGTTTTTCGTTGTTGTTTGTTGCTGCGTTGAATTTTCTACTACTGTTTGTTGTTGTGTCGAGTTTCATGTCGTTGATTTGTTTGTTGCACAGAGTTTTCTATTGCTACATGTTGATGTGCACCATGCAAAAGTCACTATTCTCATTTGTTGTGCAGAGGTTATTGCTCTCGTTTGTTGCATAGAGTTTATTGTTCCCATTTTCGTTGCGCAGAGATCATTACAATCTATTGTTGCACACCTGCAGTTCACACAAGGTTGACATATATCAACATCATGACAACTCCTCAACGAAAAATAAAGAATGTAAGAAGCGGGGAAGTTGTGAGGTTTGAGCCACATAATTTAAATTTGGTAAACACAGACCCAACAATCAGGGTGTCCTTTGAAAAAATTGGATGTATGAGATTAGGTGAAAAGGTTCAGGGGTATAATGTGCAACTAAGTAAGCAGTTTTCTCTTAACTTTGATGGTGTCAGCGCAACCATTGCAGGGGTCACTTTTCCAGTGTCAGACGAGACCATATCAGTTGTTACAGAGATTCCTATGTAGGGAGAGAAGTGGTTTAAAGGTATTCCATTAGATACTTCATTTTGTATTGATTTTCTCAAACCTAAATACAGAAATCGGAAGATTGGTTCCACCATTCCTAGTGAATATGTTTTGGAACCTTTTGAGAATCTTTTGCGAGTAATCTGGAAATACTTTACGTGTGAGGGTAGGTTTGAAAAGGTACATCAATACCACATTAGGATCCTTATGCATTTCACAAAGAAACTCCCCCTAAAATTACCCTTATTCCTATGTAGAAGCATGAGAAAAATGGCAAACAATGTCCAAGCCAAAGTTGACCAGCCAAAGAGTAGCCTATTCCATTTTTCCTTGGTGAAGTTGTTGGTGGTTGAAGAGCTTGGAAAGTTAAAAAGGGACTGGGATTCCTTCTTGAATTCAACAAACATTTCCATGGATCCCAAAGGAGATACTCCCTTATCTGTTGAGAAATCGGCATTTCATAGTTCAGGGGTAAAAGGAGGAGGTGTTGTTGAAAGGGGAAAACGAAAAGAGATTGAGAAAACATCACTCAGTCAACTAGTCTTGAAGAAAAGAAGAAAACTAAAATTCATTGATGAACCTATGGAGACACAGGTTCCCAGTAAACTGCGCACAAGGTCATCTTCTAGGAGGTTTCCCATACCCACGGTTCAAACAGAGTTTGTTGAATTTGTAGCCTAGAAGATTGATGAAGAACAAGTGAAACCAGGGGAGAAAGATGTATATGTCAAAGAGATGCAACAACAACTCAAGAAAGATCAATATATTATAGCCCAACTTTACCAAGAGAACAAATAATTGAAAATGATACTAACAGAAAATACTTCTGAAGCAAAAACACAACAGAGTAAAGCAAGTCAGAAATATCCTACTTCGTCCATAGGAGGAGAAAAGAACATAAAATAGATGAATAAGCAACTAAGAGAAGCTCAAGATGAGATTATCAAGCTTAGGGAGAAAAGACAATATCAAAAGAAGGGATCATGAATCATTACAAGAAATGCAGACCAGCCATAGACAATGCATGTGCAATCATTTTTTATGCTTAATCAAAGTTGAAGAGGAATGCAACTTTGTTGAGGCAGGTGAGAAATTTGAAGAGATTGAACTTGTCATTGAGAAAGACAAACAAGACCTTACGACTACAAGTGAAATTGGATAAATAAACTAAGAACAAGTTGAATGATCCCAGCCTTTGTTTCCAACTGGATTCGTGTGAGCAACCTCGACATGAAGATTCGCTACGCGAAATCGCTATGCAAATGTTGTAGCCAGCACTTGCGTAGTAGTAACCAGAATTCATTGTGTGAGGGTGACAGGGTTGTCTAGCGGTGCATATGATGACTCATCACAACCACATGATTTAATTTTGCTCAAGGATCTATGATTGTAAATGATATTTTAGTTATATTATGATTGGAAAATTGGATTTTCTATTTTAGGTAAATCTTGTAGAGGTTGTTGTTCTCTTTGAAAACAACCAGATCCATAACTCTAGGATGTAGTAGTTAGACTCCTAGCAGCTAAGTGTATCCTTAGTTTTCTATATATGTTGATTGTTTTGATGTAAAGGGGGGTGGCCAGAAGTATAGGCATTTTTTTATCTTCAATGTCATTTTCTGAATCTAATAGAAATACAAATACAAAAGTCATGAACTCCTTATGAAAAATATTCTAATGGTGGTGATCTGAAGATTGTACTCTTCTTTGTATGTATTCCTTGTGTACTTATTTTCATCTGCACTTTCATTCTCTTTAAATTGATAAATTAAAAGTCCATAATTCATCTAATGGTGCTCTATACTTAACTAATTTAAATTTTGTTTATCTTCTTAACTAATGTCATAATTCATCATTTATGATGCTCTGATTCGGTTATGTGTTTTTGTTCTTCTTTCACCCTACATAATCAAACTCAAAACTGAAGTTCATCACCTTGTTTAGCCTTTGTTCCTCTGAGGAGTTCTACCTACCATGCAATGTTTTATTTTGTTTCCAGGGGTTGACTCCATATCCTTAGAAATACTATACCTCTTTGCCAACAAACCTTGAAAAAACTATCTCAAACATCTAAATATAGCCATCATTTCAAAAGCAATATGTCTATCAGAGATCAAGTCTCAGAGAGAGCCCTCTCTAGATTGGAAAGGCTAGTTTCGAGTCATAAAGTTGGTTTGTAGGTTAACTTTGTAGATTGTTTCTTCATCCCAACAATTTACTCAACGTTAACAACTAGGTCACTGTAGAGAGGCAATCTCGTTGACCCTGGGGGCATTGAGATGGATGGAAGAGAAAGAAGAAAAGAATGGGATTTTGGCACCATTTCCAAGGATTATTTTGAATCCTCTTCATTCCCTAATGAAACTTTTTCAACATTCCCTCCCAAAGCCTCTATCCCTTAGCTTTCTTAGCAACTCCATTGAATAATGTTCCATTTTCCACCCTTGATAAGTTTCCCTTAAAGTTTGTTTGGCAAATCCAGTTTCCAAGAACCCAACTTTCCCTCTTTCCCCCTTTCCCTCCTTCAATGAGACTTGATCTCACTTGGTGAATCCATTGAGGTGTCCTTTCGGTCAATGGAATTATGGCACCATGGGATGAACCCTTATCCAGAACTTGTTATGACTCAACGATGGCATTTTTACAAATGGAAAAGGAAAAGGTTTTTAATAAAGTTGCTAAGGAAATGATGAGTTGCATAAAAGAGTTATTTCCTTCCCTTGATGATAAAGAAAGTTATCAAGAATATTCCGATGAACATCCGAATGGTACATTTGATAAAGACATCCAGGCCTTTGTTCCTCCCACACATCAAGAAGAGAACATGATGAGTTGTAATCCTTTTGAAGATCTTGATGACAGTTTATTCCGTGACTTTGAAATTGAAGAGGTGTTAGAGGATCCCTTGGATGCGAGATATCTTTCTGAAAATGGCACATGAATCACTCTGCATTAAGAATCAAGCTTCGTGTGATGAAGAGGTGATGGAAGAGCATGCCCATGAAGAGAAAAAGGAATCATTATGAAGCGCAACATGTTGAGGCATCATTATATTTGCTCCCTCTTGATGTAGTTGAGGTTTTCCAATCGTTTTATCCTCATGTTCATGAAGTTCAAGAAGAAACTAGCCTCGATGATGAATTTGAGGAGCTTGTTGAAGACGTCCCTGCCTCTACTCCTCATGCACACGGAGACAAAGAGATGGTCACTTTTGTTCATAGTCTTGTGAGATAACCTTTACATATGATTGATGAGCATATAGACACTTTCATACAGATTGGAAGATGCAGGTGGGATTTTGGTCGTCTCATTTTCGATAGAGACCCCATTTACGACATTGAGGGTAGCCCTCAAGAAAACAGGTTTGAGTTTTCATCTTCAGAGGACTACTTTTCATGCATATATGATTCATATGTTTGGGAGCCTGATGATGACATGATTACAGATTTATTTGAGGACTCGCAGGCACTTTCGTCCTCAATTTTGGAGGAATACTAAGACGTGGCCACCTCAGAGCGATTATAGGCTCACTCTACAAAGAGGAAGTACTTTCATATTGAGGATTTCTACAGGGATTCAAATATAAAGAGGACACACTTTTATCTTCCTAGACATGATCATGTCCCTTACCTCATTTCCTCCTCTCAGGGAAATCATGAGGCCTTCTTGGGACCTCTCATATATGTTTGGTGTTTAAGAAGTAGCGATCATGTTTAGGAGAATGAAGATGAGCCTTCATCTACATATAATATCCCCCTTCATAGATGGATTGATCGAGCTTGTGGCTATCACTTCAGGAAGGATTCCTTGCATAATCAGAGTTGTGGATATTCTTTCCAGCAGGATTTCCTCCCTCCCACCCATCTCCATGAGTTTGATTTAACTGTTGATTATATATCTATTTATGCTCATGATCATTACGTTTTTGACTTATCTTTGTTTTTTTATGTAATCAAGAATAGGGGGAGATACTTTGATGGGATGATCAACTGGTTGCACTAGTTGTATGACTTCACTTAACATCACCCATCACATGATCTTTAGGGCCCCAAGGCCCCAGGTAAGTAGGAAAGTCATCTTCATTTTTTGCATTTGCATCTTGAATGCTCATATTAGTTTAGATGCATTTCATTTTCATTTTTCTCTACTTGCATATTGATCTCATGCTTAGTTTAGAAATTTTTGAAAAAATGCAAAAAAAAATATTTTCTATATTAGTTTTTACTTTCGGATTTTTATGTATATGGATGAAGGGTGATAACACCACCCTAGATGCTTTGATTCTTTTGTTTGAGTTTTGGCAAGCACGGGTCTACCAGGAGATGTTGTGGTTCTCATGCACTCTACGACAAGCACATGTCCCCAAGTAAGAGCCAGATGTTATCTCCATTTTGTGGGATAACTAAGGAGATCATGTCTCAAGGCCCTCGGGTTGCAGATATGGAGAACCAAGAGACTACCTGACCAGCAATGTCCACCTACACAGATGGAGACCCTTCTCACCACCACAAAGGTCAAGATTTTCAGGATGGTATATACCACACCCGTCGGCTTCCGGAAGGCAATGGGCCTTCTTCCATGAGGTACGAGTCGTATTATGGTGAGTGTCATTTCAATATTTGAGGCATTTTGAGTATGTAGTATCTTAGACTGCTTTAGATTTCATGATATATGATTGGACATTATGCCCTTTGCCTCGTTTCACTTTGGTGGTTGACATTGTGCCCTAGTAAGTGGTTTTCCTCGAGAATGGGTTTGCTACTAGGAATTCCCTTAAATATCCATTGTATCATTCCCAACCATACTTACCCTTTTCCATCACTAAAACCCCCCCATTTCTTTGTCTCTTGGGATTTTAGGGTGTATTGACCCAAGAAGGGGTTGTCCCTCATTCTATGGGAAGAAGGGGTTGAAGGCCCAGAGGGATTGATGTTGGTTAAAAAGATAAAAGCCTATATATAAACCTTCCAGATGATTTTCCTAGGGATCCCCCGAGAAAGCAATGAAACACTTCTCTATAAGAAAAGGAGGACCCACAAGAATAAATGATTGTGAATGCTTAAATGGTTAGTTGGAGGATAGGAGGTCTCATCACAAGCCAACCTATCATGATCATAGGTATCTAGTGGTATGACATTACCATCATCTGGTCACCAAGCCAGGGTGATGGCTCTTAGTTGCATGGTTGAGAGAAATGGGGTCTTATCAAGAGCCATCCTTTTCATTTCCACAAGGTATTTGTGAGTGACATTGTCATTATTTGGACACCACACCAGGGAAGTGACCTTCAACTCATCCTTTAAAACATGAAAGAAACAAAGAATGGAACAAGAATGGGCTTGGAAAGAGTGCATTGCAAACGAATGTGCCACACAACCTATACAAAGGCACCCATGAATGAGACACTACAACCCCTTATATGTCATGAACCCCATGCCCAATGAGTCTTGATGCTTGACCACTTCATCCACTTTACATGTCTTAGAGAGGACACTTGGGAAACACTCCTTGACCTAGGAAATATCTACACAATAGGACACCTCCTCAAACCTCCCATATCCAAGCTTCGAAAGTTGCATAATGTCTTTGAGAACTTACATGTTTAACATGGTAATCTTTGATGCATATGCTTAGGTGGCTCATTTATTGGTTTAATTTACTCATCGTGATATTTTGACTTGAGATCCTTGGAGGGCATGCTTATTTGTCTTTGCAGGAGCTAGTTGGTGGACAATTTTTTAGGAACGGGCCTATTTTGGGCTTCCATGGGGCTTGAATCCCATAGGTTGGATGTCAAGGAGTCGCGTGCCAGATGAGAGAGATGAACCTTTGGAGGCCTAACAATGCTTCTCCAACACCAATGACTTGCTCCTAGTGTCAAAATATCCCCTAAAGGGGTGACGTCACCTTAAGTTAGGGTTTCCTTTTGTGTAAAAGTGAATTTAAAGATGAATTGTTTAATATTATTTGTGTAAAGGGGCAAGATTAGGGTTGTTGACACCTAATCTTGTGGTTTACTCTAAAATTATGTAGACAAACTATGTTAGTGACATTTTGTATAAATAGAGATCATAAGATCTCATTTTGAATCATAACTCTCCCATTTGGAGAGGCCTTGGACTGAAATTTTCGCTACCTTTGGATATTTCTCTCTTGTGCTCTTGTGTATGGCTATATTTCTTGGTGTTAATGGTTGGTGGAAGTGATGCGCTATCCTTGGAAGGCTTTTCTTTTTCTATTGTGGTGTTTTATCTTAGCATCTTTCCTTTAATTGGTAAGAAAAATATGCTTTGTATTATCATTTGTGTTTCAAGTCAAGGTTGATTGTTGCTAGAGCTAGGTGGGAAATATAAGGGCATACACCCCCACCTTAGTCTCCATCATATTTTTTCTTAAGTATTGTTGATTTAACAAGNTCTTTCCTTCGAGAACCCTTGTAATTTTGGGTCCATTCCTTTTTGTTTTTTCCCTTTATGGCTTCATAACCCTAGAGTGTTGGAAGTCACCTTTGATATGTGGAATAAGTCGATCTTTGGTTTCCCATCATATGTATGGGAGGAAAAACTTCAAGCTATTAAGCATTCTTTAAAGGAATGGATCAAGGGTTCTTATATCTCTATGGTCCAAGAAATATTAGACCTTCAAGGCCACCTTGGAACTCTTCAAAATAAAATGGAGAAAGGGGAAGTCACAAAACAGAACCTGTTGGAGGAGAGAGATATATACTACAAAATATATAGAGCTCACTAAAAGGAGGAAGAGGAATGAAAACTCAAATCTAGGAGCCTATGGTCGAAATTTAGTGATAATAATACTACTTACTTTCACAAGCAAGCCAAAGTATGAAGGAAAAAAAATGCAGTCAAAGAAATCAACCTTGAGGATGGTACTCAGTTGAGTGATTTTGTAGTAGTTAAGGAAGCAACACACAAACACTTTGAGACCTTATATATAGATGAGGAAGAGGCTAATATAGTTTTTGTTCTAGAAACGTTAAGCAATATTCTATTTTTGGTTGCGTCTGAGGAGGAATGTCGAGTTGTCTAAAGAAATAGAAGCATAAATCATAAAAGTTATTTGGAGCATTGACCCTGAAAATGCCCCAGGACCAAATGGTTTTTCTATTCACTTTTCCTAGGCATGTTAGCTCATCATCAAGCATGACCTAAGGTGAATGCTATTCCATTCACAAAAAATAGAGTAAAGTCAAAGGAAGCTCTAATTCCTCCTTCTTAGCACTCATCCATAAAGAGGCTAACCATGTCTCATTTGCTAGATTTTGGCCTATTTCATTGTGTAACTCCTTGTACAAAATTGTGACAAAAACAATGGTTAGATAGCTCAAAAAGATTCTTCCTAAAATCATTTCCAAGAATCAAGGCAAATTTATGCAAAAAAAAAAAAACAATTGTGGATAGTATAATTTTGGTTCAAGAGGCAGTACATTCCAGTGGAGCCAATAAAGAAAATGGATGATTATTAAAATGGACATGGTGAACACATTTGATAGTGTAAGGAACTTTTTTTTGTTTGATGGATTTTATAAATTTAGTTTTGACGAGTACTTTTTTCTTTGGGTTAAAGCTTGAATAGACTCTCCCTGGATCGCTCCCCTAGTGAATGGAAGGCCCGCCTTTTTTAGGAGCAAAAGAGGACTATGAAAAGGATGTCCTATCTCTCCCTTGTTGTACATTATTATGGTTGAAGCCTTGAGTAGGAAATTAGAGCATCAACAAAACTCGGGTAGGGTGCAAGGGATAAGTTTCACAAGAGGAGTTATAGGTATCAACCATTCTCATTTCATAGATGAACTCTTCTATGGCGGGGTGTATCGACCATTATAGCAAAATGGTTCAAAACAATGTCAGATTGTTTCCTCAATGCCTCTAGAGGACAAGTTAATAATGGAAAAATCCAAATATGTGGTTGGAATATCAACACCCATCAGCGTCATGCCATTTCCATCATTTTGGACTTCCCCTGTCTAGTTTCATGGACATCATTTAAGTATTCAAGGATGCCAATTTTTGTAAGCAACCTGACTTCTAATACCTGACAATAAGTCATTGGTAAGATTAAAAAACAAATTATAGCAATGGGGTTCGCAATGCTTGAATCATGCAGGGAGGGTGGTCCTTACCAAGTCCATTTTGTCAACTCTTCCATCTTTCACTGTTTGGAGATGCTAGCTTCTATGGGAATCATGCAGCCGGGGGCAAGAGATATTTGGATATTATTGTTGCAAAGGGTGGAAAAAAATACCAAGAAGGCTCACTTAGTTAATTGGAATACCATTAGATATCCAAAATATAATGGGGGCCTGAGAATCAAAGATCCTTTATTGATGAACATGGCAATGGGAACAAATATTCTTTGACATCTCACCACCGACCAATTGGAGTGGTGGAAAAATGTATTAGTCAAGAAGTATTTCCATGGTATTAGGAAATGGTGTTTGGACTTCCCTTTTGGGGGAGGGAAAGGATCTTAGATTTGGAAACTTTGTAAGGTCGTGTCTCCATTAATTCAATCACAGTTAACTTGGATCCCTAAGAATAGTAAACATATTAAAATATGGATTGATGACATTATGGGAACAGCCCCATTGGGATCAAAGCAAGAGCTTTCGAGATTAAAGGATTGGATGGAGGAGCAAAGGGATTACAACTTTGTTTGACTTATCCGTTTGGGATGAACTGGATAAGGGTCAATGGATACGTTGGAAGTGCATTTCTCCTCCCTCCCATCTGACTGCATCACTAGAGATATTTTTCTCTAATATTTGGGGATGTGCTCATGTGGATTGATCTATTTCTAATGCAAGAGGATGGGGATCCAAAGGTTTTGGATATTCAGTTAAAATGGGGTACAATTGCATGTTCTTTGATCTACCTTTACTGCCTAGTTTGTGAATTTGTAAATTTGTAAACATATTTGGAGTGGGGATGCCTTGCCTAAAACCAATACCTTTTGTTGGATTATGGTTCATGGGAAACTATTAACGACAAAGAATATTCAAAGGTGGGAAATTGTTGGACCAACAAGATGTGTTATATGCACCAACGCAATTGAATCGTAGAGGCATTTGGTTTTTGAATTTCCTTTCTCAATGTAGGAATTAAATTTTTCCTTTGAAGAAATTTCCCAAGACAATCTTACCTGGGAACCTTCTTGAACAAACCAATATTAAAAAGAGTGTGGCTTGCAATGCCAAAATTAAATGTTGGGAGATTTGGCTTGCAAAATATAAGTTTGAGTGTGGCTTCCGATGACAATATTTATATGCTGAGAGGTTTGGCCTGCAAGAAATAAGGCTATCTTTCAATAGATCAATATAACTTCCAAAATTGCTGCTAATAAGGCTTGTGGATCGCTAGCTGAAGTGATTCAAATCAAAAGGATTAAATATCACAATATAGAGATGTTGAACAAGAAGAGAGGGATTGGCTCGGAGGTTCGTTGACAAGATTCATCCCTCAATCAAAGTGGTCCATTCCCAAACCCATCGAGTAAATGAAACCGACAGGGAGAAGAAGAGTTTAGGAGTTGGCAACATTCCCAGGGAAAACATCTATTATTATTTGATGGTGCTTCAAAAGGTAATCTAGGGGTGGCAAGTGCAGAGGGGATTGTTTCTCGATCTTGAGGGAAACCAAAAAATTACCTTTGAATGGGGCCTTGGTAGAGAGTCAAATAACTAGGTGGAGACATTGGCTCTTTTCTAGACCTCGAAACTCCTTGATGCAAGTCATATCATGAACTTAATTGTTATTGGGGATTTGACATTAGTTATTAAATTGATGCACAAATCCTCCTCCGAAAGTGATGTAAATTTTGCAAGACTTATTAGGCAAATACAAAATGAAGCTAGTAAGCTTGAAACCATTGAATATTACCATATCTTAAGGGATCTTAGCAAATAAGCAGATCATCTAGCCAACATGACCTCTCAGCTGGAATGTGAAGTCTTAAGAACCAAAAGTGGGTTTCATCTTTCCCCGTACCTTTTTTAAATTATAATTGTGAATATGCTTTTCATGAAAGTCAAATGGCATATCAAATTGCTACAAGGGAGTTTAAATATTGGAATTCAACATTCAAGAAGCATTGTCCCTGCAGTACCTTCACACACTTGTGGAAGTGTGGTTTAATGTTGACATGGGATAATTAATTGCAAAGTGAATTGGTTTTTTTTATAGGTGGGATAATGGATTTGGAGGATTATTTTGGAATTCTTGTAGGAGAGACTCCGTGGTTTCTTGATTTGTTCCGTTCCGTTTCAAATTGGGCTTTTGCTTTCCTCTGGTCTTGAGGCAATTTTAGGTCCTTTCTTGTGGGTTCTTGGTTTGCACGGATGTCTCATTTGGTGGCCTGATGGTCCTTCTGTTGGCCACTTGCTAGATTGGTATGGGCAACCTGTCTTTGTGACTCAAATCTTAATGTTTTTTGAAGACTCTCCTGTGCTTTTCTCTTTGTGTGTGGAAAAACAAAAGGTTAGTGTTCCAAGTTTATGCAGAATAAACTCTGATTTTTTAATGTGTTTTGCTCTGTTGTCACTTGTTCGAGGGAATGTTGGAAAAGGGTCTGATAAATGGTTATGTTACTCTGATAGTTGAATCGTTGGGAAGTGGAATGGAGAATTTGCAGGTGCACTCTGTGAAACCACTAATATACACAGAATTATGTGGAGATAGGAAAATCCTATTGACTGGAAGGATGCGCTCGCAAAAAGAAATTAGAAATAATGAATATGCTTTCATCTTGGAAACTTTGCATAGTCAGGAAAATATCCCTTCAATTTGAGTGTATTGCTCTTTGTCAAATGGTTGTGAATCTAGGCCTCAAATGTCAGACTCTCTATTGGGCTAGTAGTTGAGGAAATCAAAGAAGACGAGACTGTCCAACAGCAACAGAATGACATGGAAATAATCAGCAACAGAATGACATGGAAATAATGGCTATGGACCAGAACTTTCAAGTCATAACAGAGAACCAAGACCATGAATTTAAGATCAGACCACAGATTCTAGGATAAGAAAATGGTCTACTGTTAACTTTATGTAGAATCATAAATATTTTAAACCTGCTCCAAAAAAATTGCAGACAAGGAGGCATAAATGATCCTGGCTGATTTGATTTATAGAGTTGTGGGGAAGAGAAAATAGTGTTCTGAACATTTTTTAAATCAAAACCCTAATGGCCAATTCAATAAAAAAATTCGCATACCGTCATTAATACCAAAACGATAAAACATATTCGTTTGGGCAAGTTTCAACGATGAAAAACCTGAAAATTATGGTGAATGATCACCGTGTAGAATTTCTGCCAGAAATCTA
>JZKD02S1693498.1:50300-61268 GCA_000966675.3 Picea glauca | reverse complement strand
TATATATATATATATATATATATATATACCACAATACTTTAAGAAGTATAATTCTACAATTTTACAACTCCAACAACAATTCCAACCAAAATATCATATTCCTCTCAACCCGCTGACCCAAGGAATCTACCCCCTTCATTGTTCTCAGTCCATCAAACTATACCAATTGTTTTTTAGGGCCCCCAACACTGGTTGGATAGGACTCTGAGATGTGGTTATGGAACTCTAGCTTCTCAAAATGGAGTCTTGCATTCTTATATTTTGTTTTCTTCAAAATTGATAAAAATTTGTGGGTATTCTTCCCGCATGTTTTCTTCGTGCTCCCATGCGGCGTCTTTGATACCGTAGCAGGTCCATTGAACCTTTATGATCCCTATGGATTTTTTCCTGAGCACTTTGACTTTTCTCCAACATGTGTATTGGTTCCACCTAGAAATCCACTTTGTGTTCCACCTGTATCACATTCCAACCAATTATGTGGTTAGGGTCAGGCACATATTTATTTAATAATGACACATGAAATACATTATACACTCTCATGGATGCATGCAATGATAGCATGTGTCTTTCTACCAAAAGGTCCACAATATCTTGCTACCAACTTTGGACAACTTTCTAATCTTAGTGAACTTCTATTTGCTTTCACTTTCAAAAATACATGCTCACCCACTTTAAAAATGTTTGAAAACTATGTTCTTGTCTACATAAATTTTCTTCGTGTCCTGGGACTCCTTTAATTTTTTCTTGATATTTTCCATTTTCTCTTCCATTTCCTTTAACAAATCTGGCCCAACAACTACTTTGTTTGTTGGATTTTCCCAACTCGCTGGTGTGCTACACTTTCTTCCATACAATGCTTCAAATGGACTCATTTTTAATGAGGCTTGATACTCGTTATTGTAAGAAAACTATACTAATTGGGTATAATCTTCCCACTTTGATGGTTGGTCCCTCACATACATTATGAGAATGCCCTCAATTATTTTGTTAGTCCTCTTTGTTTTCCCATCTGACTCTGGGTGATATGTTGTACTGAGATTTAGATTTGTCCCAAAACCTTTGAACAAACCCTTCAAAAAATTGGAAGTGAATTTTGGATCTCTATCTGAAACAATTGCCTTGAGCACACCATGTAGCCTGGAAACTTCCTTTATGTATATTTATATAATATTTGTTTCCTTGTGTAGTCTGTACTGGAATAAAATGCACAACCTTTGTCAATTTATCCACCACCACCATGACAAAATCATACTGCTTCATTGTTCTGGGAAGATTTGTAATAAAATCAACTGTAACTACTTCTCACTTCCATTATAGAATGGGAAATTTTTATAATAGACCCGTTGGATGTCTATGTTTAGTCTTCACCTTCTGGCACTCTAGACATCTGGCTATGTAATTAGCCACTTATTTCTTCGTTTCTCATAATTGCAATTGATTTATGATATCTTGGGTGCCCATATGGCACATTGTGCATTTCCCTCATCACTGTATTTTTTATCTCATTGGAATTTGGCACATACAATTTTCCTTTGTACATGAGAATTCCATATTCTTTAGCTAAAAGTCTTTAAATTTATATTGTAAATTTCCTTGTTGTAATGTTTCTTTTATTTGTAAATATTGTTGATTTTATTTTGTTGCTTCAATAATTTATTTTTCTTATCAGTCCTATACATATTGATGGATGCAATATGCATCTCATGTGCTCTCATGCTGAGTGCATAAGCCACTTGATTTTCTTTGCCTTTGATGTGCTTAATCTTAAATTCATAATCACTAAGGAATTCCAGCCATCTAGTTTGTCGGGCATTTAATGTGGGTTGTCCAAACAAATTTATCAGATCACAGTGGTCTATCCTTAGCTCAAATTTCCTCCCCATAAGGTAATGTCTCCACATTTTTAATTCATGACTAATCATTGCTAACTCTAGATCATGGGTAGCACAATTTATTTCATGCTCTTTTGATTTTCTCGACTCATAGCACACCACATCATATTTTTTTGTGAGGACTCTACCAAGCCCTTCCTTGAAAAAATCAGTGCACACAATGAAATATTCATCTGGATATGCAATCTTCAATATTGGCACATTGGTCAATATGTCCTTCAGTTGCTGAAAACTTTGTTCACATTTGGGAGTGATTGGGCTTGGAATCCTTGTGAATCCTTTTATGAATATTTGGTAATAACCAGCAAGACCCATGAATGATCTAACCTTTGTGAAATTTCTTGGTGTTGGACATCATATAATTCCCTCTATCTTCTCAAGATCAATTGTTATCCCTTCTATGGAAATTATATGCCCCAAGTAGTGAATATTCTTTTGATAAAATATGCACTTAGCTTAGCATACAATTTATGCTCTCTTAAAACTTTCAACACCATTCTTAAATGTTGCTCATGTTCCTCTTTTGAATTATATTATATCAATATTTCATCTAGAAACACAATTACAAACTTGTTCAGGTATTCCCTGAACACTCCATTCATCATACACATGAAAATTATCGATGCATTTGATTGCCCAAATGGCACTAACGTGAATTCATAATTCTCGTATATTGTCCTAAATGTTGTATTGTTGATATCGTGTTCCTTTATTCTTACTTGATGATAACCTGATCTCAATTCAATCTTGGAAAATGTTATTGCACCTTTCAGTTGATCAAATAAATCATCAATCCTTGGTAAGGGATATTTTTTCTTTATGGTGATCTTATTCAGTTGTCTGAAATCAATACACGACTTTAGTGTTCCATATTTATTCTTCACAAAAAGTATCGGGGCACCCCAAGGTGACACGCTTGGATGTATATACCCCTTCCTTAACAATTCTTCAAGCTTCATATACAACTCATTCAATTCTGGTGTGCCCATTCTGTAAGGTGTCTTGGACACTGGGGCAGATCCTGGCACCAAATCAATAGAGAAATAAATGTCTCTCTCTAGTGGAAATTCTGGTATTTCTCCAAAAACATCTTCAAAATCCCTTAAGACTGGATTTTCCTCAATACTTGCAACATTATCTTTGGCCCTCTTCCATATGGGTTGAAAAAATATGACATCCCTTCCTAAAACTCTTTGTCAGCTGCATAGTTGAAATTTCTCTAATATCTACAACTCTTGGAATGCCTTGAACGTTGCCTTGCTTCCCTTCTTCATTAAGACATGTGATTGTCTTGTTGTAGCAGTCTATGACAACATGGTGTTTTTCCAACCAATCCATGTTGATTATACAATCATATGAACCCAATAGTATGGTGTTCACATCTACCTTTATGTTGATTCCATTCAAGTTTACTGATCAGTCTTTAACTAGCTCATTGATTTTTCTCTTAGCCCATATGGCTAATTGAACTAACCAAGATTTATTATGATTACTCCTTTGCAAGTGAAATATTCCAACAAGTTTAGAGTTGATGTAAATATGGCTATCTCCAAAATCAATTAAAATTGTTATGGGATAATTATCAATCTTACCTTCCACTTCAATCATGGGGGATTGATATTCTACTTTCTTATTGTCCAAGGCTGCATAAATCATTGACATGTTTCCTACCATGTATTCAACTTTTTCATCCTACTTAATGTTGTGGATAGTCCTCATTCTTTCTTCTTTGTGAGGGAAATCCCTATATAAGTGATTTCCCTCACATACCCAACATTGTATAGGATGTTGCCTTGGCATTTTCCCAAATGAATTCGAGTCTTGTGCTCATTATGGATTGACAGATCTTGTTGATTTTCTTGGGAGTTATTCTTGAAAAAGGGTGGCATAAAACCTTTCTACCTTTGATCACTTTTACCCTTCATCTTGTCATTCCAAGTTTTTTGGAAAACTAACCTTCCTCTACTCATAAATATGATTTTTTGTCCTTATGGCCTCCTCCAAAGTCTCGAGGTTATCACATTGTATATTTTCATTGTAGAAATAGGATAACCCACTTAGAAACCTTTGGATTTTGACTTCTTGTCCCTTATGAAATCCACATACTTCAACAATTTTATGAACCTCTTCTCATGTTCATCCATTTACATGCTTCCCAACTTGAGTTCAAATAACTCTTTCATCTTATTTTCATCATAATGCTCAAAAAAATATTTCTCTTGGAAATATCCTTTGAACTACCTCCATGAAATCATTTTCTCATCAAGGTGCTTAAATTGCTTAAGTTGATCCCTCCACATGGTTGTATTTCCTTGAAAGTGGTAGGTTGCAATTCTAGCTTCTACCCTTGAGGGGTAATCGTGCAACTGGAAATATTTCTTCATTTCCAATAGTCATGCCTCAACCTCTTCTCCTTTCCTATGCTCACCATTGAAAGTTGGTGGCTTGATTTTCCTGAGTTCACCTTTCAAGATGTCTACCCCAAGCCTTCTCCTCTACTTCCTGAAAGGAGACACACTTTGGATGCTCCCTAACCCTAAAATTTCATGAGATCTCCTAGTGGATTTCTCTAGTGAATGATGGCACCCGCTCATACTTCTTGATTGCATGTCATTCCCATGATCATGCCTTTTGATATGGGATATGGATGCAATCACTTGTCTAGCACTAGTTGCTTGCTTTATGCCAGACTCTTTGTTGAATTGCATATGCAACATATTCATACTCTGAATTCTCTCTTCGATCTTCCTAAGCTTTCAAAATCCTAACATTATCTTTCCTATAGCTCTACAATTCTCTATGCAAAATTCTCATAGTTACGAGCTCCTACCTGCCTCTTCTTCCATTAGAATTGGTCTCATCATTTCCCATACTAACATGAATACCTATAATATCCTCTTCATGGTTGTAAGATCCTTGGGAATCTTCCATAAATCCAATCCTCATATAAGAACCATTTTTTTTCCTTACCTCTAATTCTGCAAGAAACATGCATGTAATTGTTATTGTTGGCACGTGCATAGTATAAAACATTTCATTAATTAGATTGCAGGTTATTATTCATCTCAATTTATGAATAACATAATGCACTAAGTCAAAATATGATTTCGTAGATACATTCTTCTCTAAAACATCTCTCCAACAGTTATACTCATGCCTCATTCTGAGTTCTCAGCGAAAACTTAATACATTCACAAGCTACAATTTCCACTCACTTACTGCTGCAGAATATAATTTATTACATTGCGATCAAAATTTGGTACCCAATTCAAAATTCTAGGTGGATATATGTCTTCTCGTCCTCAATACCTTTCCAATAACTATTTTGTTTCTCAAATCTGAGCTTTGAGTTGAAAGTTATGGTATGGGGAATTTTAGATTGTTTTTCCCATTTTATCCCTGCATGCTACAAGTGTCTTCTTTCTCTTCCTACACATTTTTACATACCCATATTCCAAATTTGGCTACATGGTTGTCTTCTTTCATTCATAATGTTTCCATAGACCGCTCATGTGCCTCATATGGACTTCTAAGCAAGGTGTTATGCCCTCTGTAAGTAAACTAGTGCCGAAATTTTACCTTAACTATTTCAGCTATAACTTTCTCATATGAGCTCTATTTTGTGCCTGGAGTATCTTGTTGGAAATCACTCCCTAAGTTCTTGTATTTGAGTTGTGTGTGTTGATGCCCAAAAGCGCAAATTCAAACCCCTGCATGCAAATGGGTTGCAATTGTTAAATACTTATATGTGTGTGTGGGGGGGGGGGACCCCGTCATGTGAATTATGATGAAGAATGGCTCTTATGGAATATCTCTAGTTTTCTAAATGTTCCCCAAGAGAACTTGATGATTGGTTGGATGTGTGCATTTGAGTTGAGTGAATTATAGTTGGTTGTGTAATGACCCTCCTAGTTACTATTACTACACTTGTGTTTGGCCTCTTATCATGATTTTGGGCATTGCTATGTTGCAGTTGTTAAATATGCTAAAAGTTCATGATAAAACTCTCACATACCTTAATTCATGATTATGATGTTGGATAATAAGTATGTTATTATTTTTAAAGGAATTCAAGTTTTGCAAATGTGAGATTGGTTGTACATATGGCATTATGCTCTTTTGGTGCATTTTATTGTGAGTTTTGGGTAACTCCTTGTTATAGCAATGGGTATGAAAGATTGGTGGCACGCCACAAGGGGTAAGATGTTGTTTAATTTCATGATGGTGGTCTACTCTATGGTTTTCTATGCTATTGTTTGAGGGAAATGTATCATGTGCTTGTACTTATTGTTTGGTGGTTATTTATGTTGGAAACAATGTGCAATTACTGCACATCGCTCCAACCATACCCTCGAGGCCGCCACCCTCCTTAGTTCACATTGTGTTTGGAATTGGGTTGTGGTTACCCCTTGTTGCACGAACTTCGGAGGAAATAACAGAGTTTGGGATTCCTTGCATTTTCCACAAAAGGTATGAGTTCTTGTCTTCCATTCATTATTCCTTCTGCTCCATAATAGAATAGAAGGTTGTCTCTTTGATTTTGCTTGTTGGGTGTTTTCTTTCTAAAGTTACAATGGTGAATATGCATGCTTTGTTCTGTGCGAGTTCATTGGAATATTGTAAATTGATTATGGTTTTTTCCCTGTTGAATTTTTGGGTTATGGTTGCACAAATAATATTTTTGTTCTAGGTCATAGTTGAATACTCTATTTTCGGGATTGTTGATTTTTATTTTTTTTGGAGTTGATGGTGGTGGATATGGAATGTCATGATTCCTTGTTTCACTCCTTCTGCAATTTTGAAATGGGTTTACCTCCATAGCATTTTTTTTGGGTTGTGAAGGGTTATGTTCTTGATGCACATACATAGTATAAGTGCCTTTTTTGGTCACTGTCGTATATTTCCCCACTTGAATGATTATTCGAGCCTGTGGATACTAGTTACGACCCTGTGTGGTTCGAAGTAATTATTGTTATGAACGAAATAAAATTTTGCAACAGCTGGTTGGGTTTATTTGAATCTTGGTTCTTGTTCTACTTCTGGGTTTTAGATGGTAACACTGCCAAATTTCTTCCCACAGTTCTGAATACTTACAAAGGCAATTGTTTGGTGGCACTTTGGAGTCAAATAGTTGTTATTAAATTCTAGTTGTATAAACTCCATTAAATGTTACACTCTCTCTCTCTGGTCGGACCCGACCCTCTTTAGTTCGGTAGTTGTAAAAAATTGTTAGGGTTTTGAATTGAGTTCGATTTTGATTGAACAATGGGTGATCCTGTTACTCGCATCGATGGTTGTGTGCTACTTATGAAGTTTTTTGTCAAATTTCATTGATGAATCTCTGGTGAATAAAACAAATAGACCTTTGAATACAGTATGTCACATAATAAGTATTGCAGTGTTTACATCTATGTCAAATTGCGGTTGGATTAGTCTGCCTTCCATCGTGCATTTATTTGGACGAGTTTGGTGACTGGCATAATGTTGTTCTTAAGTGACATATGAAATTAATAATTGCAATTGAAAGGGAACAAAGTTTACAGTGATGAAAATGGGTGTCGTGGTTTTTGCGCTATGATGTTAGATGTGCATAATGGAAGATGACATGTATAGTAGCATGATACCTACAGAGATTGGTTTATGTTGAAAAAGTTTAATTAAATTAAACATAGGAGGCAATGGAAGATTTTGAGCTCACTTTGTTATGTGACTGTTCGATTATGTATTTTATGTGGAAGATACATGGTTGTATTGTTTGTTTTTTCAGCCCTACCTATTGATTGGAATTATTGTTCTCTAGATGTCAGATAATTCCTTGCATTTCCACTCAAGTAATAAATTTTTGTGTGAAGGAAAAGGAAATTTGGGTGGTGGGGTGACAGTTCTAAGGCTTTTTATATTTTTGTTGTTTTGGGACAGCTGGGTATTGAGTTCAAATGTTGGACATAATTTTGGAATAATGGCAGTAATGATTTGAAGACAATAAATGCCAATTCATTAATTGAACAATAGCCATCTCATTCCTGACCATTATACCACTTTATGCTTATTACAACCCCCTTTTCTTTCCCAAATACAATTAAATTTTCCATGTTCTATTGTTGTGAATTTCATTAGAATAAAAGAGGTTTTTAAAGAAAGGAGTTGGACATTGATTGGTGTTTTGGATGTTAGTGTGAATGTTTTCTAAAGTTGCTTGAACAATACTTGTGATGTCTCCTGACCATTATACCATTTTACGCCCATTGCAATCCCCTCATGTTCCCAATAGCCATGTTCGTTCCATGTTCGGACAACAAGTGATTGGTGATTTTATAGATGGATTTCATGTGACTCTGTGGTAAATGATAAGAGCCAAATTTTGATTCTATTTTAGGTAGAGTTAATGCATGGATTATTAATAAATTTTCATAACATGTTTTGGATTATTGCTTCAGGATGAGTTTCTTTAGTAGGGGAAGCAACAGAGGAAGAAATGAAAACAGGGGCATAAATGCTAATAACAAAGGAAACTAGCAAAGGGGCCATAGAAAGCCAAGGTTATTTATAAATTTTGATTTTGATCCTCAAGAGATAAATCGACTTTGTCAAGCTGGTTTTTTCAACCTGATTGGCTAGGGAATTCTGCAGCCCCAGCCTGACAGACCTTCTTTTCATCCCATCCATAATAACCCTAGCATTTCAGTTTCCCTTCATGTATCAATGCAACCAGAACCACCTGCCAACGATGGTTGGAAAGAGATCGTCCACCAACTAGTTGTTCACCACCATGGATGGCCCACTGCATCATTTCCATTACCTCCACCACCAAAAGACCAAGTTTCCCATGCTGAACCTATTATCTCACCTGTGAAATCTTCACATGCGAGTAAAAGATTAAAAATGGATATCCTTGAGCCTATGCAAGACAAGGGAAAAAGAATAGCTACCCCCTCCGACTCATCTAAGGAATCTACTAAATCAGTTTCCTCATGTCTCATTCTTAAGAATGTATGTTCACATGTTATTAGTGCATTGCAACCTCAAGGCTCTAAACAATCAAAGGCGGCTACTAAAAAATCAACGGAGAACAACAGTGAGAAGACGAAAAATGCCTCTCATAGTAAATATGGATTTTAAACTTTGAGTATGTTATTTGTTTATTTTGAGGAAAACACTTCTATTTTTGGACTGTTCAGGACATCAACACATATTTTGAGCATTTTTTATTGGACAGTTAGGATATGATGCTATTTTTAGGACATGATTATAGCACACTCTATTGATATTTAGAATTTGAGCATATATACATGAAGTGGGAGTTAGAAGGAGATATTTTTGAGTTAAATGTTTTGGATAATTGTTATGTCAGTTAATTATAAAAGGAATTAATGGGAGTCACAAGGGGTCCCACCTGTTTAGCTATTATTTAGACCCTTAATTATATTTATTATTATTTACTTGTCTTAACTAAAGAAAGGTAGTTCAACTACCTTAACTTATTGAAGAAGGATAAAATCTCAATCAAATGAAAAGACAAAGAAGAGGAGAATAGAAGGAACTTCTATCATGAGGTTTGATCTATACTAAGTGAGGTATTTTTATCTTTCATTCATTATGAGTTTGCTAGAAGGATTAACTATCTCGATGACAACATGGTCTTATTGAAGGTGGCAATATTCGAAACTGAATAACATTATTCAACAGCTTGTTTCAAAGGTGTATGACCTATCTTTGGCAGTCTGTGCATTCTTGTTTGTTTATAAATTAAATTTTATGACTGATAAAGAATATTTTGCAGAGTCAAATGACTGCATTTTTGGCAAGCTAATCCAGATTTCTAGCTTCAGTTTTTGTTTGTTGTCAGAGTATTTTTGTATGGTTCCCATCAGAGGCTTCCAAATTTGACTTTGGTCTCTACCCTCATAGGGGTTTGTAAAGATAATCCAGTCTTGTATCTCAGAATGAAATCAATATATAAAAAAAAAAAATCATTTTTCTGATTTTTGTTTATCGCTTGTATTGTGTTAATATGAGTTGAATTACTTTTATTTTTCATGTACATACTCATACAATTCTTTTACATAAATATGTGTAACTTTTATTAAAGTTGATTCTTTTTTTATTATGTTACATTAAATGACAAAATAAACTAACCTTGATACCTTGTACATGTTATCAGTGGATCAAGTGATTGTTCTTATTGATATAAGGCTATAAACCTCGGGTGACATTCCCAACTATCTTGCTTTAGCCTAGCAAGATTTAAAAATTCTTGAGTAAGGTCCTTCATACCTTTTCCTCAACATTTATTTGGCGACCATACTGGGGGAGATATTCCATATCTCTCTGGTTGATTATATTCACAATTATCTTTGAATCTTTATGTTTTATTTAAATACTCTTTGGTTGATTGTTTTTTTTTCTCTATGACAGTACCAGCCTCGAGACAACCTAATATTTAAAATGGTCTTAAGGACCAAACTAGCATTTCTTTGAACTTATTCAACACTATTTTAGAAAATACTAGTACTCGGGTTGATCTTGAATGTTCTTGGGAATTAATTGAAAGAGATATAAGTATCCATGAATGTTGGGAAGCCAAGCAAAGGAAGCCAAGAAATTAGAAGTAACTCATGTTCCCATAAATCCTCGATTTTTCTATTCATGTCCTCAATTACCCGCATTTCTAGAAGAAGAAGAGGATTGTCCCCTGAAGATGCTCCTATTTCTGAAATAGGAAGGAGGAAAATCGCTTTCTCAACCCAAGAAAGTACTCTAATGAGAACTTTATCTGATTATGTGAGTTCACCCTTCTCACCCTTACCCATCACTTTCAAAATGAAATCTACGTGTGGTGCCAGTGTCACTGGAGGTGATTCATCCTCACAACCTTCATTTTCATCAGTAATTGGAAGTATATATATTCATCAAGTCCCTATCCAATCTGCTACCAACCCTACTAAAGTTCTAAATAAATATGGGCTTTTCCAATTTGAGGAAGATGTTGTTGATACTGAGAGGGGGGTGAATCAGTATCAAGTACAATTTAAAAACCTTTTTCAACTTATACTTAAACCATTCAATTATATCCAAT
>JZKD02S1693487.1:73194-85612 GCA_000966675.3 Picea glauca | reverse complement strand
AAATAAAGAAGCCTCCCCCACTAAGACAAAAGGCCCGGAGACGTAGGCAACCTTGCTGAACTCCATTATCACTTCTCTTGTTATGGTTTTTTGTTCTTGTTGCTTCAATTTAGATCTGTATACTATCTTATGGATGCTATGTTTCTTCATTAAATTCTTCCTCTTTCACTCATCTTCCTAAATGGTTAATAAACGCATGCAAAAATAACTCAACCACAGTCATTAAAAGATATTTTTGGATCACTATGAATGTAACTTGTGATACTGCAGTTGTAATGAGTCTTCTTAGACTTTCTTCCACCAATAAGAAGACAAGGGGGGAGACGGGGAAACCCTTCCTTTTTCCTCTTTCTTCCTTAAAGAAGGGGGATATAAATCCATTGATGAGAATGGCGAGGATGTGTTGGATATACAATTGATAATCCATGTGACAAAAGAGTGGGAGAAGCCTATATGTATAAGAATAAGTATTATGTAGAGCTAGTTGACGCGATCAAATGATTTTGCTAGGTCCACTTTGTAAACAATTGCCTTTTTTTCCAGTGCATATTGAGTGTAATCCTTCCTGAGCAAGCCCTATGGATTGATGGATCTATTTTCCTTGAAGAAAACTAAATTGTTCTGCAAAAATATTGGAAGAAAGAATATCCTTTATGCGAATTGTAATGATCTTTTCTATAATTTTGTATATTCTATTTCAAAGGAATATAGGGAGGAAATGATTGAAGGGTTGGGGATTATTTGATTTTGGGATGAGCGATATAAATGTAGTATTGAAAGGGCCCAAAATTTGACACGTGGATCGAGATTATCCAATAGTTTTGAGAAGATCATCCCCTAATATGTTGAAGGTGTCAGTGTAAAATTCAGTCAGGAAACCATTTGGCCTAGGGATTTTGTCCTTCTGGAAGTTTTCTAAGATATTCTGAAGCTCCTCTTTGGACACTTCTACCATTAGTTGATCATTATGTTATTTTTCTACAACGCTAGGGAAGAGACTAGAAAAACTTAGAATGGAGTCTATAGTAGATCATTGATCTTCCTTGAAAAGGTTCTGGAAGTATGATATGCCTTCATCTGCCAATTCCTCAAAGTTTGTGGCCATCAATCCATCTATTCTCTGAATTGACCGTATTGTGTTTTTGGATTTTCTACCATTTGAATGATGGAAAAAATTCATATTTTCATCTCTAGCTTGTAGTGAGAGTGCTATGATTTTGAGGCATCATTCCTTTTCTTTGTCTAAAAGGATGTTGATTTTTTGTTTTTCCATGATGAGAATCTGTGCTTTTTTATCCTCACTGAAGGTGTGATCCACTTCTTGGTCCATCTATATCTTAAGTTGTTGTTCAATATCATGTAAGGTCTGATTTTCCTTTTGTTTCTACTCCTTGTTCCAGGCTATAGTATCATTTTTTACTCTCTTTAGATTTTCCAAGAATTGTAATTGGGGGGGAGTCAGGCTGAGAGTCATTGTATGGCACCCAAGTTTCCTTTACAAGGTCTATAAAGCTCTGATCCTCCAACCATGAAGAGTTGAATTTGATGGGATTGAAGGGGTTCTTTAGATCACGAGTGAATTAAAAAATAATGGGGGAGTGGTTAGAGACTCCACCAGAAGAGATCCATTGGCGGAAATGAAATTTTCCATGCATGAAGGATTCATAGATGAGAAAAATATCGAGGCACTTGGTAATTCAGGTGTCTCCAGAGTGCATGTTTTACCAAGTGAGAACATACTTAATTGGTTGTATGTTGAGAAACTTTGAGTCTTCGAGACCTTTGATGAAAAATTCAGCTAGTGGATCAACCTGTGCCAAGGTGCCCCAAATATCACTTGAGCCCAAAGTGAAATTTAGGTCCCCCCAGATGATTAGATTTCAGAAGGAAAGAAGAAGAGAGTGAAATATTTTGTGCCATAAATATTTCCTATTTGAGTATGGTCCATAAATATTGATACATTGAAAGGATATATTGTGGTTTGGTGAGAAGAAATAAGTGCCCATAACTTCCGCCAAAGACCACAAATTTGTGAGTTGGAGAGATTTTTTGAGAGAAAGATGCATTTATGAGTTGGAGATATTTTTTTAGAGAAAGATGCATTTATGAGTTGGGGAGATTTTTTGAGAGATATTTTTTGTGACTTCTCTATATGCACTTGGGTTTATTTCTTAATAAATAATAGTGAAGTTTTTGGCATATTTTTGGCCTACAAGGCCCTTGTAGAAAAACAGTTTGGACATCAATTTCGGAAGTTAAGAACATATAATAGAGGTGAGTATGTTCAAAACAAATTTACAATTGACTGCACTATACATGGAAATCAAATGCAACATATTGTTCCATATACACCACAACAAAATGGTTTTGTTGAGAGAAAGAATCACACTTTGAAAGAAATGACAAACTACATGATCCAATCTAAGGGATTAAGTCCTCATTTTTGCTTGAAGCCATTAATTGTGCAAATTGCAGAGTTAATTGGACTCCCACAAAGCATTTAAAATATATAACACTAGGAGAAGCATGGAGTAAAATTAAACCAAATGTATTTCACTTTCGTGTGTTTGGTAATAAAGCATGGAGGAAAGCATTATAGCCCAAGAGTGAGAAGTGATTTTTTGTTGGATATTCTGAAGATGTAAATGGATATAGACTTCTTCAAATTTATTCCAATGAGATTATTATTATGAGAGATTTAAGTTCGATGATGGTCTCTCAACCTGCGAGATTAATTTGATAGTTGTGCCATATTTGTCCTGTGACCCATCTTCAACGATTGTGCCATATTTTATTCCTAACTTTTCTACTAGTGCTCCTATTTGGGTTTCTTCTTTAGATGATGACAACGAGGATGAAAATACACCTCTCCTTGCTCATCTTCCTCTAGTTGGTTCCATTGAACATGAACCTACACCAACACCACAACTTCTTATATGGATCTATACAACATGAGAAACATCTGGTGATATTCTTGTTGGTGATCCTTAAAATTGTCATCGTACACACTCATAGTTACTACAAGCCTTCTCTCTTTCAACTTAAGTTTTAGATACTCATGATCCAAAAACATTTGCAAAAGTTTTTGGACATCCAAATTGGGGCACAACAATGAATGAAGAATATCATTCTTTAATGGTGAATGATAATTGGGATCTTGTACCTATTTCTAAAGGAAGAAAACTTGTAAGATGTAAATGGGTGTATAAAAATAAGTATGCATTAAATGTAAGTGTTGAAAGACATAAGACTTGATTAGTTTCCAAAGTGTTTTCTCAAGAAGAATAAATTGACTATTATTGATGCAGGAGCATTGCCAACAAAGCACAAGTGTGAACGACAGCTGGGCGCACTAGCACATATTTTGAAATGTTTTTAATTTCAAAGATCAATGTATTAATATAATAATTGACAATTGTTTTTTTTGAGTTATGAACATCTTTAATGATCGGAGGTTGAACCATCGCATAAGATCGACGGGGAATGCATTTTGTTTTATGAATCGGATCGCAATATATATCTAGAGCTTGTGCTCTTATCTGTCTAACTCGATATTTATTGTAATAAATAATAAGTAGTTGATATCATTTAATTCTGATAGGATAACATAGAGTAGTTGGAGGGAAGAAATCAAGAGAGTCCCTTTGTATAAAGCTTTGTATTTTTGCCGAGGGGAGGCTACTGAATCTAATGTGTAGATTTCCATTGTAAGGGGATTAGCTGGGAGATACAAAGAAATATTGTATGAATGTATGTAAGTTCCATTTGGATGAATATAACAGAGGAATATATTGTCTCAAATGTGTGTGGTTATGTGTCTATCTGAATGAATGGTAAACTCTCTGTTATTTTTGAATTCTCTGTTATTTATTGTTCTTAAATCCATGACTGTATTTTCATTTTTAAATGTATGAGTCACTGTGAAGAGTGAACAGGTTTCAATTGTTTCTCTTCTTTGAGCGAGTGCAAGGTGTGCATAGTGTCTGCAAGGAGTGCGTGAACGAGCCTGTTTCGACACGAACCTCAGAAGAGATAACGAGAACTTGTATGTGTGCAAGGAGTGCATCGACGTCTGGAAGGAGTAGTGTGATTTCAATCACGAGAGACATAAGCGGTTGGAGAACAATCACAAGAAGTGCAAAGCTATCCACAAGAAGAGGTTGAGTTGTGAATGAAAATTTGTTGAAAGGTGTGAAAAGATCGAGATTTCGACTAAGCGTCAAAGGAAGTGTCTGAAGGAACCTGAGGGAGTTAAAGCTTAGGAGGGAGAGAGGCACAAATCTTCAAGGGAATAAGTCTATGAAGTCTTCACTGAAGTTAGTGGACAAGATTCGTTTAAGAGAGAGATAAACGATTCCAGACCATCAGATCTGGTAAATTTACGAGGAGGATAGCCGTAGAGTGTTTCGGTACTTCAGAGTTTGGAAAGTTTGAATACTTGGCAAAACAAAATTGCAAAGTTTGAATTCTCAATCCAATCTCAGTAGTTGATCGCGAGAGGGGCACATGGGAACGGATTAAGGAGTTTGGGAATCGAAAGTTCAGAGGTTTGTGGGCAGAAGGCCTAGAGTTTCATGAGGTCACGAATTCTGAACCATAGTGGGGCTGACGACTCTGAGGAGACGCATGGTGGGAGTTAGGAAACTCAGAGAAGAATGCTTTGGGAAAAGATGAGGGAAGGATTCAAGATATCCCCGAAGTCCAATTCGCGAAGAGATAGACCCACGGTCATAGTCATGGTCACTTGCGGAAGAGACATGTGCATGTGGGTAGAGTAGTTTTGGGTGCCCGCATGGACTCAAGGAGTCTCTCCCACTCAGTATTTCAAACGATCCAAGACCAAGAGGTTGAGAAACCCTTTGGAGGGAAGGGGGGTCTACGTCAATAATGAAACCTTTTTCCCAAGAGCTAAAAAGAATTCCATTTGCTTCTTTCTAGTCCTTTTTTATTCATATAAATGGGAGGTCCATCGAATGGATGTTAAATCCACCTTATTGTATGGGTATTTGAAAGAATAAATTTACATGGAACAACCTCCTAGCTATATTCAGAATGAATCCAACGTTGTTTGGTAACCTAAAAAAAATTGTTTGACCTTATGCAATCTCCTCAGGATTGGTATGTTATAATGGATAGATTTATTCTTGACACTGTAGATGTTATTCTTACCCCAATGTCTATACCAAGAAAGTATGTAACCATCTCATAATAATTTTTATTTATGTTGATGACCTCATACTCATCGATAGTGACCCAAAAATTTTAACCCATGTGAAATCCATATTTAAGAATAAATTTGAAATGAAAGACTTCAAACATTTAC
Source organism: Picea glauca (assembly GCA_000966675.3). Classification (NCBI taxonomy): domain Eukaryota; kingdom Viridiplantae; phylum Streptophyta; class Pinopsida; order Pinales; family Pinaceae; genus Picea; species Picea glauca. The sequence goes on along the minus strand of JZKD02S1693487.1, from coordinate 80,289 downwards.
ATTATTTTCTTGGCCTCCAAGTCTTGAAAACCAATGAAGGAATTTATATTTCACAGGTTCACTATGCATGTGGCCTTCTTCCTTAATTTTGCATGGAATATTTTAAACTACCCCCATCTCCCTTCTAGTATGGAGTCAAAATTGTTGCCTCCTATACTACACCCAAAGTAGATGCCACTTTGTACCATAAATGAGTTGGTATCCTTTTGTATTTGACTCATACACATCCTCATATTTCCTTTGTTTTTGGTCTTGTTGGATGGTATATGAAAACACCCCATGAGAGCCATTAGAAAGTAGAAAAAAAGATACTTAAGTATAGCCAGGGTATAATTTAGTTTTGAACACATTACAATCTAATTACAATTAAGGGGGAACTCCTTTGTTAGTTAGTTTCGTTGTTTTCGATTAGGCTAGTGACACTTATAATGACCAGAAGTCTACTATAGGCTACGGTTTCAGTCTTGTTTCTGGAGTTATCACATGGGATTGTAAGAAGCAGAGTGCCATTTCTCTTTATTCAGTTGAAGAAAAATATTGAGCAGTTGTTAATGCAAGTCAAGAAGCCTTGTGGCTTTAATAGGTCCATTCAGTGTTTGAATTCTAGCAACATCATTCAACCACACTGTTATGTCACAACTATAGTGTCATTAACTCTCAAAATATCCAATTTATAATTACCACAACAAACACATTGAGTTACAAATACACTTCATCAGAACTATTTTTAAAGATCACATTCTTGAAGTGCATTGTTTCCCTACAAATGATGAAGTTGCAACCATTGTCACCAAGTATTTTACAGGAGTGAAAATTTCCAAACTTCGATCTATGTTATGAGTTCAGGAAGTTTTCATTAAGGGGGGGAATAGGATTTAATGCCTCATTCCTTCTTCTATTGTGTCACCTTTATAAATCATTCAATCATATCCCAAGTTGTTCTTAAGGGGGAATGTTAGGATATTTAGACACATAGGAGTTAACTAAGATCAACTTGGTACAATGTGTCTTTAGTTAAAGTGTGTTTCTTTAGTATGCATTGTAATTATCTAATCTAAGGGTCACAATTAAGTTTTAGTGGTAAAGTGATCCAATGGTTCATCTTCTCCTCGGTACCAATGACAATATTTATCTATGGATTAACACTCGATTGGTCAATGATCTCTATTTAAAGAGCATGGAGGGTCATTTGTTGATGACCAATTATGAGGAACTCATATGTAAACTATTTTCCTTTCACATTTATATATTCCCTTAAGTGGCTTTGCTGGTTGGGGCCATGGATCATTTCCCTCTTAGAGGGTTTTAACCACGTAGTACATTGGTGTATTGATATTTGATAATTTTGTGTGAGTAGTTGCCTTAAGGCGTTCAACCTTTGTGGATATATGTTATTTATCAAATAAATCTTAATCTTCTACATGAGTGAAAATCTCTTAGAATGCAAATATCTATCTGTTGGTGTATTTTTAAAAGAATCAAAGAACTTTGATGTCTACACAGATCTTGAGGCTAACTTGAGAGTGTTGAATGAAAGATGAATTTGATCTAATATATAAAGATTATGAGACTCACCAAATATATTTTCTAGAAAATTTTCAACATTATCCAAGAACTTTGAATGTTTTACATGTTTTCCAAGACTTATCTTCTTTGAATTAATGTGTGTATCATTTTACATCTTCATCAAATTTTGTGCATGATTTTTATTAATATTGTATCTTCAAAATTGAGGTGAATGATTCAATCATTTCATTACATATGATTTAAAAAATTTATATTATTGAATTGAGATTTTTGGATTTATAACTGTGTAAGGAGTTTGAAACGTCCATTATTTCGAGTGGATACTCCATCCATCATCAGGGACTCTTGAAGCATGAATTATTGAAAAAAGTATTGTAAATGAGATTTTTAAAGGGGGGAAATAAGAACATTAAAAAAAGAGATGAGAAAGTAACTATTATAACTAAGAAAAGAATATATCTGTTGCCAATTAATAATAAGGTAGTAAAATAATATAATTTTAAAAAAGATAAAATAATAATAAATGATTAAAAAAGGGGATTGTATTGGAGAATAGTGATAATAATGGAACATTGTGGTTAATAATTGATTTTTTAATTCTCAAATATAATTTATGGACTTGAGATTAAATTGATTATAGCAAGGGTTAATGAAGGAATAAATAATTAAGGAGAGAGGAAAAAGGGGAGAGAATAATAATATACCAAATTACAAAGAATTCATGAGATAAATAAAATAAATTAAGAATTCAAAAATAAATTAATAATTAAAAGGGGATAAAAATAATTCAAATATACAATAATAATTAAAAAGGAGGAATACAATAATGATAAGTTAAAAGGGATGAAATAATGATAATGTTAAAGGGTGCATGGGAGAGAAAAAAAATTATAGAAGAAATTTAGTAGGAACTAAAAATTTAATAGATTAGAGGATAACAAAATTAAGAAGTGTAGGATTAGAGTAGTGAAAAATGTGAAAAGATAGGGGAAAATAGAGATTCAATATGGAGGATAAGAGAAGTAGAAAGAAGTGGGATGGGGATTAAAGGAGAAGGAAAGAGAATGAGGTTAATGTTTAAGGTGATGAATTATAGGTTTTTAGGATTGATTGAGTTTATACTCGTCATTTCGATTAGATTATTAGGATGTTTTTCAATTTCTAGGACTTCACAAATGACACAAGATGAGTGATAGGGTGTCGAGGATAGGATTTTGGTTTGATAAAAAGAAATTAAGTGTTTAGTTTTAAAAGAATGTTCAACATGTGTTGATTTAGAGACGCGATTGTGGGTGGTGTCAACAATGTGTTCTTTGAGACAGGTTTTGAAGGATCTGCTAGTCTGACCAATGTAGGATTTACTGCAAGAGTAAGGAATTTGGTAAACTCATGGGCCAAACATTACATCATATTTATCCTTGACAAATATAAAATATTTCTTTAGAGTTTTGACGGGTTTGAAGACTGTTTTGATATTTTTTTAAGTCAATTTTTTTAATATGTGATCAGTAATACCTTATATATAGGGAAAATAAACAAAATCTAATAGTAAGGAAGAAAAGGGAAAGTTTTTTTATTTAGACTTGTAAATTGAACGAAAATATTTAGAGATTTAAAAACTAGAATAACTATTGAATATAAGAGCCTTAGTTACATGAAATTTTTCCTTCTCAAAGAACTGGGATTGGGATTTGAGATGGGAATTGGAAATACATATAATAAAAAATTCACAAAAATGAATTTATTATACTAATGAGATTTAATCTCTTGTATTTTCCATTGTTTCTTGTGAATATTTCGACAAGGAATGAAATCATTTTATCAAAGCTTGCATTGGCAAGACCATGCTCTCTTTATTTATTAATTAAATGTGTTAATATTCTCCCTCTTCAAGATCATTCGAGAGATTAAAAGTTTCATCAATGAGTAGTTCTTAGAAGAATTCCCTAACATGTCCCATCGAAAAACTCAATGATTTCCCTTGGGATAGGAGATACTTTATCTCTCCTTGGTTTCTTCCCCTTACATTTTCGGGATTGATCAAGAAATTTTTATTTCATTGAAAGGAAATAATTAACACATTTAAAATGAAAAATATTGTATAAAGTTTCCTCCTTCTTTTCTTTGTTTATCTTAATGTATTTTCAACTTCCAAAGGCCTTTGAAAGAATTAAAGAGAAGGAAAAGTAAACCATACATGGGCTCCATTATTCCTGTAATTTTTTTTATTGACAAACACCTAAGATTTATCAATATTTTTTTGTTTCCAGGTTAAGAATTTGAGTATGTAAGTTTTTATAGTTGGTTGTTATATTGCTTAATATTTTTGAAGAATTGAATTATGTGTGTTTTTTGAAATGTCCAATATTCAAGTGGACATTCCACCTATTATCAGAAATCAAAAAAGATTTTAATTTTAGAAAATAGAGACGAGATAAAATTAAATAGAAAAAAAGAAATGTGATAGCCATTGGGAGATATTAATAAAATATTAAAAGATTTACACATATTTGTTGTAAATTAATAATATTATAGTCATGAGGAAAAATAAAAATGGGATATTATTATAATAAGAGGGGAGGAAAGATAATATAATACAAACAATAAAGGTAAAAAGGGGGTTCAGGTCAAAGAAAAAAAAATCATAAAATTAAACATGAAATAAATTTAAAATGAGATTAAAGGAGAAGGGGGAGACTAATAAAACAAGAGGATGGAACACATATGGAGAGAGTAAGTCCGAAGAGGAAAAGAAAAAAAAAAAAAAACAAGGTAGGATTCAAGGGAGGATAAGAGGGAGGGGAAAGTTTAATGACTTAGACGATGGATGGTAGGCTTTCAAGACTAGCTAAGATTAAAAGCATCTGTTGAACAACTGAGAGGGGGGGGAGGTGAATCAGTTGTTACCATGCTTAAACAATAATGCTTATTTTAAATTCTTTGTAGAGCACTTAATGACAATCACAATAATGCAGGGAAGTAAGCAATAGAACATTCAACATCATTGTCACATATGAAATAAACAGAGACATATATTTCCCGAGGAAACCCATAAAGGGTAAAAACCTCTTCTTCTTTATATGATAAGTAATCTTTACATTCTGTACATTATCATACATATGAGCTCCAACTCATTGCGATGCTACAACCTCTGTATTGCAAGTCACAACTTGCTGAGAGCACCAACTCTCTGTTTTCTCTAGCACCTACTAGAAGGAAGCACCAACTCCCTGGTTTCTCTAGCACCCACTAGAAGGAAGCATCGAATCCCTAAATGTTCCATCTCCAACTGGATGGAAGCACCAACTTCTAGTCACACAGGCACCAACCTGTACAATAGAGAACAACAGTTCTCCCTTGCGCCACACTGCCTACCTGATTTCTTTGGCTGCAACCAGATGGAAGCTACAACTTCCTGTGTTCAAGAACCCACTTGAACCTTTGAGGACAACAGTCCTCCCTAGCACCTCCCTACCACCTTGGAATATAAATCCTTGTTATATGTAAATTTAACACAGTGATACACTATTTATCATTGGCTTACCAGACTTATCACTGTTCTGCTATGCTGCTCTGCTCTTCCATATCAGTGTCTCTCTGTCTACATCTTCTTGCGCTTTCTGAAATTTTGTTTTTCTCTACAAGAGCACCTCAGCCTTCCTTTACTATCTTACTATCTTGCTGCCCACATCCTTGTGCTTTCAGTGCTTCTGCTTTTTATGCTCTGTGCGCCATTTCCATTCAATGCACCATTCCTCTTCTCTGTATTTCAGCTATTGCACACCCCTCTTTCTCTATGCCTGAAATTCTCTCCACCAACAACAACCCCCATATCTTCTTTGTTCAGCATACTTATAGTCTCTGTGCACCTTGTGCATGCTATCTCGCCATGCTTCTGCATGCTCTCCCCATGTCGAGTGCTCTGCCTGATCATCATTGCAACTCTTCAGCTTCTCTGGTAGTTAAACCCATGCGTCCATCATCAATGGGTGTTATGCCAAGATTCCTTTGCCTCTCCAGCAGTCGAGACTCTTCATCTTCTTTGTTACAGTCAAGCTCAACCTCTCTGTTGTAGTTACAGGATTCAACTCTCTTCCACCTGTCAATTGCCTTTATGACCAGTCTTCATTCCACTGGCAGATTCCTTGAGACTCTTCTGCTCCTCTGGCAATCACATAGAAGTCTCTTCGAGTCCTTTGGCTGAAACCATCAGTGGTTTCTAGCACTTATAGTGCGAACCTTGAAATGGAGCCTAGCTATGCTATCTCCTTCCACTTACGTGACCACCGACGGTGACCACTGGCTACATTGACATTTCGACATTTTGGCATATGGAATTTTGTCTTTCCTATGGTAAAGAGTTATCTTGACGCTCCATGTCGCGATCCCTGAAACTCTGAAAAAGGATCTTAGCTGGACTAGCTTTGATCATTTCGACGTTTCACATTTCACTATTTCGTGATTTCGCATGTCACGAACTCCTCTTGTGAGTCACTCTGACTCTTCCAACTCCCGATCCCTGAAACTCCGAAAAAGGAGCTTATCTCTTCGAGCTCTTCTCTACAACTCTTCGATGATGTGACCACCGATGATGATTAGGCCTTATTCAAAACTATATTTCACAATTTCGTGTTTCGGCACTTTGGGACTACTGTGATGAAGAGTCTCAGGTCTTGACTCCTCCATCTCCTGGTATCCGAAACTCCAAAATGGAGTCAGATCAATGGTCTGGTATTTCATCGTTTTGCATTTCGGTGATTCAACATTTTTGCACTCCTGTGGTGAAGTGTTTCGACACTTCAACTCCCGGTATCCAGAACTCTGAAATGGAGTCAGATCAAAGATCCGATATTTCGTCATTTCGCATTTCGGTGATTCAGCATTTCGACACTCCTATGGTGAAGTGTTTCGACACTTCGACTCCCGGTATCCAGAACTCCGAAATGGAATCAGATCAACGATCCACTATTTCATTGTTTTTCATTTTGGCGTTTCGGCATTTCGGCACTCCTGTGGTGAAGTGTTTCGACACTTCAACTCTCGGTATCCAAGACTTTGAAATGGAGTTATTTCCTGATCTGCGAAACTCTTTGTTGGTGTGCCTATTTCGGGATTTCGGAGTTTCGCATTTCGTGACTTCAGGAGTCTTGTGTTGAAGAGTCTCGACTCTTGACTTCTCAATCTCCTGGTATCCGAAACTTCAGTTGATGTTCCTTTTCAGGATTTCGAGGTTCCAAATTTCACAACTCCAGGACTCCTGTGTTGAAGAGTCTCGACTCTTGACTTCTTAATCTCCCGGTATCCGAAACTCTGAAATGAAGTTTATGCTTATGATATTTCCATGCCATTATCCCTGCACTGCTAATATTCCTTGCCTGCCTATTTTCCATCAAATGAACAAGCACACTCTTGCACTGCGTGTGACTCTTTGCTAATCCTCCCGAGCTTACGTTTTCCTTGTTTTTCCATTGCTACATACTCTGATCTTTCCATCAATGACAAGAACACCTGCCTGTAAACATGCCCAACAATCTCCCCCTTTGGCATTGATGGAAACCCTGAATGACT
>JZKD02S1693487.1:30945-44738 GCA_000966675.3 Picea glauca | reverse complement strand
GTGCTTAAACAATTTTATGCCTATTAAACTATTATTAATCTTCTCAAAGTGATCATCAAGATTATGCAAGTCATGAACAACAAAAATAGTAAACATCAATCACACATATGATATACACAGGAGACAGATTTCATGAGGAAACTCATAAAGGGAGAAAACCTCTTCTTCTTCGAATGATAAGCAATCTTTTATGTTCTGTACTTCATAACTCTTTGAGCACCAACTCAAGATGAGGCTAAAACCTCTTCTTTAACAAGCTGCAACTTGTTGAGAGCACCAACCCTCTAGTTTCTCTAGCACCCACTAGAAGGAAGCATCAACTCCCTGAGTGTTCCAGCATCAACTGGATGGAAGCACCAACTTCTAGTCACATAAGCACCAACCTGTATAACAGAGAACAATGGTCATTCCTTGCACCACCCTACCACCCTGGTTTTTATGGATGCAACCATATGGAAGCTACAACTCCCAGTCTCATCACTATTATGCTACACTGCTCTGCTCTGCCTGCATCAGTGTGTTCCCGTTGCTCGCATCTTCTTGCGCACACCTGTTCAAATTTTCTTCTTCTTTTTATGCTATGTGTTGCCTCTTCATCCTTTTCATCGAGTCTTTGATCTTCCCTTCAGATCATGCACTGCATCACCTCCTACACACATGCATCACACTACCAAAAAAAACTCTCTATCTTCTCTATTATACGTCTCTTTCACACGCCGAGTCTTCTACCTGATCATCATTTGAACTCTCCATCATCTCTAGCCATTATCACAAGATTCTTTGGCTTCTCTAGCAGTTATCCTGAGAATATTTGACTTCTCTGTTAGTTGAAATTCTTTGTCTTATCTGGCAGTTACAGTCAGTCATTTTTGGATTATTTGGCTTCTAATCCCCTTCCTTCACGTGACCACCGGAGGTGACCATACGACTATTTGAAAGGCGCTTCGTGTTCTTGGTATAGCGAGAGATAACTCCCTTTTTTCTTCGATATGACCTTGGATGATGAGCTTCACATGAACAAACAGTTGTGGGCACACCCGTAGGAGGTTTGAGGGAAACCCACTTTTCTCCCCGCAATTCACTACAGAGCTCCACACATGCCTTTGGTGATATTGTAGTTTTGATTGTGGCCCACTTACAAAAAATTAATACCCAAGCATGTTTTGGCCCCGCAATCGAGCATGATTGTCAATCTTGCGGTCTCTGACAGATTCCTTCGATCAACGACTTTACTCAATATTCCTTTCCCTCCTTCTTTCCTCCGTCCATGTGCGATCCTTAGTCTTAATTACCAAGTGACATGTGGCCCTCCAAACCGATGGATGAGATCAATTTCACCTTTCGGGCTTTGGGAGTCTCAATTCTCAAACTTTGCTTTCACCGCGGTGCTTCCACTCAGAATTCACTATCTATCGACACGTGGTCTTCTCAAATTGGACGGTCACAATCGCTTCAGGTATTCAGGGTTTGAGAGTCTTAACTCTCAACTTTCTTCCTTCCTTTTATTTTTCTTGGAGTGTTCCAATCCAGAGTACACAATCTGTTGATGTGTGTCCTCCTACAGATCGATGGTCCTTAGCTCCTTCAAGTATTTGACCTTTCAACCAGATCAATGGTTCTGCGGATCCTTTCTCGATCAACGGTCAATATCTCCTTCAGTTCTCCGAACTTCCATCAAATCTCAACATTATATCTATCACCTTTTCCCCGGAGCTGACAATCCACTGACACGTGTCCCTTTTAGATCAAGGGTTGTGATCCTTTCGCGTCTCCGGACTTCAGAATTTTCAAGTATCAACTAGAAATTCTTGAAGTGAGATTTCTATGAAATATAAGATCAACTGACACGTACTTCCCCTTGACAATCAATGGTCATGATTTTACTTCGACGATTTTCAACTTCTCCCTATCCACAAACTTCCGAAGTTATGAATCTCGCGCCACCTGCCCTCCTCGACGATGGACAAACCCAAATCACTTTGGGACATCAGAACTTTGGGAAAGTGCTGGTGGTAAAAATTATGGAGTGACGTCACTTACTTATGTCACTTGATGACATGTCATGAGATGAGTAGATGCCATGTGTCACTCAGATTCATGATTTTCACGTTCCTGAAATGTCAATTCAACTTGACACTTGTCATTGTCTGATTGCGCCATGTGTCCTTGCTGATGTAGTCTTGCTGACGTGGATCCCCAATCACTTTGGGACTTCAGGTAATTTAACTTTTCAAGTTGCTAATTATTTCGAAGTGAGATTCCCTGAACAATAACCTCCTTGCAACTTTAGACCTGAACTAAATGTTGTTCATCGATCATGTTCTTAGATTGATGGATTGATCTATCTATGATGCTTCTTTTCTATCTTATCCTATCCTTCCACTTTAAAATGATCCAACGATCGTGAAGACTCTTCGAATCAGATCCATGATCAAGGATAATTGCAGAACCACAACTTGCGAGTGATTTAACTCTTCACCCAAACTCCGCAATTTGAAGTTGTGCATTGTTGGTGAGTCAACCACAATCATCGATATTCAAGGCTATAAGATCTGACGGTCTTGACTAATTGCGGGATTGGAAATAACACAATATTTAATTCTTCTTTTGATCTCTGCAATCTATCCCTGCCGTTGATCTCACGATTGTGCATCTGATGGTCACGACTTAATCTGACTTAATCTGATCATTTTTTGGATAAACCAAAATCGTCGATATTTGGGTTTATGAGTTCTAACAATCTAGACCGATTGTGGGATTGTAACTATCGAGTAGTTTAATTCTTCTTTCAGTCTCCAGAATTCATCCCTGCCATTGATATGTCTATTGTGCATCAATTGTCTTGATTTTATCTAAGTTTCATCGTGCCATACCTACTGAGTTTCAACACATCATCTCTTCTAAGATTTTATCTTCATTCGTTAACTCTCGTGAGCTTACTCTTCCTTTCAAGATTGATTCCTTCTGCACTCTCAMAGATTCAAAGGAGTCCTACGTATGCTCCTTGTGGCCTTCATGATAACCTCTAKCTATCTAGAAATTCCAACTCCGTGCCCTGTGCTCGTCCTGCTGAGCTTGTAGACAACAATTCCTCATAGTTTGGTCATTCCTGATGCTATCATCGYTGCTTTCCTGTTTGCCATCATTGCYGCMAATGTGCCATCATTGCTACTGTTCTTTCCATCAATGACAAGCACACTCTTCCTGTAAACATGCCAACAATCTCCCCCTTTGGAATTGATGGCAACACTAAAAGGCTGCTTAGATMTCCAATTGTAGCATCCAAACCACTCCTTTTCTCCCCCTTTGACATCAATGTCAAAGAAAACATGCTCCCCCTGAGTTGTTGYAGTACTTTTCGGAGGTATCAGATATTCAACCAACACATACTCCCCCTGATAGGATGGAMTCTCTTAGGYGAGAGAAGGAATGACACCTAGCTTCTGACATATATATTCAAATGGTGTCTTGGCTAGGAGTTTAGTAAAGATGTCTGCAATTTGTTCYGTGGAAGGRATATAATTCCACTGAACAACTCTCTTTGTAACCTGATCTTTGAGAAAATGATACTTTATTGGTATATGCTTCATCTTTGAATGGAGAATAGGATTCTTTGAGACACTAATGGCACTGGTGTTATCATAGTGAAGTGGAATGAGATCAATATAAGTTACCTTCAAATCTTCAAGAGTTTGTATCATCCATAAGATCTGAGTGCAGCAAGTAGCAACAACAATGTACTCTGCCTCTATAGTTGATAATGAAATAGATCCCTACTTCTTACTAAGCCATGATACTAAAGAATCACCTAAGAAGAATTCACCTCCACTGGTGCTATTTCTCTCATCCAAACAGTTTTCCCAATCAACATCTGAATATGTAGTTAATTGCAATTTTCGATTTCTAGGATACCAAAGACCATAAGACATTGTACCCTTCAAATATTTGAATATCCTCTTGATAGCTGCTAAATGAATTTTCTTAGGAGAAGACTGATAATTCCCTACCATTCCAACATCTTGCATTATATCAGGACGAGATGTTGTGATGTACATAGGACTTCCTATCATTGATCGATATGTTCTTTGATCAACATCAGGTGAAATGTGATATTTACTGAGCTTGGAACTAACCACCATAGGTGTACTAACAGGAGAGGAATATTCCATTTGAAACCTCTTTAACATCTCTTTCAAGTACTTTTCTTGAGAGATAAATATCCCTAAAAAACTTTGATTGATTCGTAAACCAAGAAAATATGCCAGTTCTCCTATCATGGACATATCAAACTAAGTCTGCATTGAATTAGAAAACCACTGAACTGAAGGGTCATTAGTGCATCCAAAAATAATGTCATCTACATAAACCAAAACAACTAATAAATCATCACCTTCAAACTTAATGTATAGGTTACTGTCAACAATACCTTTCTTGAACCCTTTGTCCTTTAGAAATTTGTCCAGTCTATGATACCAGGCTCGTGGTGCCTGTTTTAGTCCATATAATGCCTTTTTCAACTTACAGACATAGTCATGATTATTTTTCAGTGAAAATCCTTCAGGTTGCTCCACATATACATCTTCTTCTATATCTCCATTAATAAATGTTGACTTAACATCCATCTGATATACTTTAAAGTTCTTATGATAGGCATAATCAAGAAACATTCTGATGGCTTCCAATCTTTCCACTGGTGCAAAGGTTTCATCAAAATCTTGTGCTTCAACTTGTGCATACCCCTTATAGACCAATATGGATTTATTCCTAACAATTTGTCCTTGTTCATTCATTTTTTTCTTAAACAACCATTTGGATCCAATTACATTCTTATCTGTAGGTCTAGGAACAAGCTCCCAAGTATTGTTCTTCTCAATCTGATCCAGTTCCTCATTCATTGATTTTAACCAATTTACATGTTTACTGGCTTCATTAAAGTTCTTGGGTTCCACCATGGATATGAAGGCTATATGTGATTGCTCAGTGTCTTTGATTATCCTTCTCTTGGTTTGTACACCTTTTTCTTTCTCACCAATTATCTGACTTGCAGGATGATTCTTTTGAGTAATTCTGGAGGAAGGATTTGATGTTGTCTACTGATTTGAGTCTGCCTGAGTATTTATATCTTCATCTAACTCAGAGTCTTCTTTTTCTGATTCTTGGACCTGTTCATATTCAACTTCAACTATATCAGGGATGATTTTAAGGATGGAAATTTATTTTTAAATGTAGAAACCTTGGCGAATCTTACTAACCCTTCATATGCCAACTATAAATGTTTGGCAATATTTTTGTAAAAATATTCAAATTTCTAAGGATTTTATATAGTTTGTATAAAATTTTGGCGATTTTTCAGTAAAATAATTTTATCCTATAGAATTTGGGCAAATCATTTTTAGAATAGCGAATATTTTTTTGGGAAAACCCATGGAAAATTAGCCCATGACTGAAATTTAGCCCCTAAAATCATCCTTGAACTATATCCTCTGTTGTTGATTCAATATTTCTCACCTCTCTTACTGTGACTCCTTCGTCAAATTTTATGTCAATACAATCAACCAATTTATGCAACCTCTTATTATAGCATCTGTATCCTTTACTGTTTGTAGAATACCCTAAGAAGATGCTTTCATCAACCCTGTCATCATACTTGCCAAGGTTTTCATTATTATTCTTTATGTAGCACTTACTCCCAAAGACTTTGAAGTGTTTGATTGAAGTAGGTATTCCATACCACAGTTCATAAGGTGTCTTGTCACTGTGTGGTCTGAGGTGATATTAGTTAAGAATATGGATTGTTGTGTGTATTTATTCTACCCAGTAGGTTTGACCAATGTTCTTCTCATTCATCATTGACCTGGACATTTGCTGAACTATTCTGTTTTGCCTCTCAACTACTCCATTTTGTTGTGGAGTTCCTAGGATTGTGTATTCTCTTTTGATCCCATGTTTATAACAAAATTCTTTAAAATCACTTGACATAAATTCTCCTCCTCTGTCTGATATTAGAACCTTTAATCTGTTGCTTGTTTTATTCTCAGTTAAAGCCTTACATATTTTAAATTTCTCAAATGCTTCAGTTTTTTCTTTGAGAAAAGCAGCCCAAGTGAGTCTGGAGTAATCATCAATGATCAACATGAAGTAGTTTTCCTTCCATGTGCCTTCTTGTCTTGATGGTACACATAAATCCATATGAACTAATTGGAGTGGTTTCTTTGTTGAAGTAGAGCTCTTGGATTTAAACTGTGTCCTGGTTAGCTTTCCTACTTGGCAGGGTTTACACACAGAATCTTGTGGCTTTGATATTCTTGGAAGATCTTTTACTGCCTCAAGATTTTTGATCTTGATTAAGTGGTCAAAGTTTAGATGTCCGAGTCTCCTATGCCATAACCAACTTTCATCATGTTTTCTTAGATGACACTCTTCTCTATCTTGTTTCAACACATATACATTATTATCTATCCTTATGCCTTTATCCACCACTTGTCCTAAGTTTATAGACTTTATCTTACAATCTTTGGAAGTGAACACCACTTCACATCCTATGTCACACATTTGACTTACACTGAGAAAATTATATTTCATCCTGTCTACAAGCATAACATCTTGGGATTTTTCTATACCATTACTCAAACTCACCATCCCTTTACCCTTGATTTTACTTGGTTCATCATTTCCAAAGGTCACATTTCCTATTTTTCTTTTATTTATAGAAAAAAACTTATCCTTGTCTCCAGTCATGTGCTTGGAACAACCACTATGTATATACCATGGGTGTTTCTGTTTTTGCGTTGAAAGTACTAGACCACATTTTCACTATATTTCTTTTTCCATGTGTTGGCATTTCTGGCTAAGGGTTTTATCCTTGGATCTGATTTGTAATTCTTCAGATGGTAGTTTACAACTTTGTGGCCAAAGTTATGATAGTTATAGCATTCAAGCTCATTGTTCAATAGGTCAAAGTGATTGGTGCAACTTTGTCTACTCATTGGTTGTTTAGATCTATGTTGCAAAGATTGTTTATTTCTTGAATTCCTTAGTTGCATGTCTCTAAAATTAATTTGACAATTTAGAATCTTATGACCAAAATTATAGTAAAAACAATAACCATGGAAGAAATTTTGGTACCTGAAGGATGGCCTTCTTCTTGGAATTTGTTGCTCCATCTTATGATATCTTTGTTTTTGATCAATGATCGTCTTGTATTTATTATCTTTTGGTGGCCGAGTACTCACATGGTCTGTTTGTCTGTTGACTTGTAACTTGATCATATTTACTGGCTCTTTTGATTTCTGGCTGTTTGCTGCTTGAACCACTTACATAGCCTAAACCAGTCTTCAACAAAGTGGATATTTGTTTGCTCAGAATGTCGTTTAGTTCTGTTGAGGCTTTAATGCTTGGAATATTTTGGAGATATAATTCTTTAAACTTATCCATCTCTTTCTTGTTTTTTACTACCTCTTCTTCCAAGGCTTCACATCTTGTCTTCTTCTCTTATAACTGTTGTTTCAGAATGTCCTCTATTTTCTTCAATATGTGTCTATATGAATGGGGCCAATGTTGGAATTTCTTCAATATGTGTTTGTATGCATCATAATTTGACATGGTTAGACTAGACACATGCCTTGATGGTATGGGAGGGTTTCAAGACTCAAGGATGTATGATGTCCCGACCACGTAATATTTGAGATCGTCCATGTTTGCAACAATGTTCATAATGGTCGTCTCATTGTCAAATGTCGTTGTTTCCATGTGTATAATTGTTGTTGGAACTCTCTTGAAATGTCATGCAACTTCCAATTCAACCACCAAAAATGTCATGCACCGACCTCGCATAGTGAGCAGTGAATGGGGCCAACGTTGAAATTTCTTCAATATGTGCTTGTATGCATCAAAATTTGACATGGTTAGACTAGACACATGCCTTGATGGTATGGGAGGGTTTCAAGAGTCAAGGATGTATGATGTCATACAAAAACATTTTGAAAAAAATTCAACGTTGGCCCCATTCACAAGTCATCGTTTCCCATCATGTACTCTAGCCCTAGTACAATGTCTTTTAATAGTTGTTTCCTTTAAAATTCGACCGATCATAAAATTAAAATGAAACGAGAAGATCCCTAGTACAATGTCTTTTAATATGAACGATCTAGGTCTGATGCATTATTTATTAGGATTGGAGGTGTGGCATAGGCCAAATGAATTTTTTTTCTTAACCAAGGAAAATATATTGTTGAGATCCTGTAGAGATTCAGGATGATGGATTGCAAGTCCATGGCCACACCTATGATGAAAAATATGAATCTCTTGAGTGATTCATCTTCATATTTGGTGGATTCCATGATGTACATACAATTGATCAGATCCTTGATGTACTTGGTTAACACAAGGCCGAACATATGTTTTGCAGTGAACACTTTGAGTCAGTACATGGTTGAGTCTAAACATGTACATTGAATATTATCACAAAATGTGTTGAGGTACTTACATGGTACAATTGGATATGGATTGAGATGTGTCTCAGATGGAGATATGAAGTTGTAGGGTTATACAGACTCTGACTGGGTAGGGAGTACAGTGGATCAAAAAATCACATCCAGATGTTGCTTCAATTTGGAATCAGACATGATCTCATGGTTAAGCATGAAGTAGACATCAATGACACTTATTACATCAGAGACATAGTATATTGCAACCAATGTTGCAAGCTGTGAAGTAGTGTGACTTCGAAACTTGCTTACAGGGTTATTTGATATAGAGTTGGAGAAACCTTTGATACATTGCGATAATCAAAGTTGCGTGAAGATTTCGGAGTATCATGTATTTCATGACAAGTCAAAGAATATAGAGATAAAATACCACTACATCTGAGACATGGTGCATAGATGAGATGTGGAGCTCCATTACATATCCACTGATGGGAAGATAGTGAAAATTTTCACCAAGCCTCTGTTTAGAGTGAAGTATGATTACTTTAGAGAAAAGCTTGGTGTGATGCAGAATGTCCACCCTCATTGAGAGGGAGGCTTGATGTTTCTCCTACAGCTGGTTTTCCCCTCTGGCCAAGGGTTTCCCAGATCATTTATATGAGGTGAATGAGGGAGTATTGTATATTTGGGTACAGATCTTTCCTACGCCATGTGAGGTGGCTAGGTGTGAATAAGGTTTGTATCAAGTCTCGCCTACAACATGTGAGGTGGATAGGTGTGAATGAGGGTATGGTCGTAGTATTTCATACACCATGTGAGGTGGGTAGGTTTAAAGAAGAATTGTGGAAAGTCTTGCCTATGCCATGCGAGGTGGATAGGTGTGAATAAGACTTGGAGCATGGTCTTGGACCATGGGATTTCCTTGCCTAAGCCATGAGAGGTGGCTAGGTATGAATGGGTCTATGGAGGAATTATTTCCCATACCATGAGAGGTGGATGGGTTTGAATAATATTGAAATAAAAGAAGAAGGAACATCACATCACAGTCAATAGGACTACGATAGTAGTTGTGTAATATTGGACTATGACAATATTTGTGTACTACTGGACAATATGGGTAGTTGTGTGCTACTGGATGATTGCAACATAGTCTTGGATACTGTGAAGGATGATTCGAGCTACGGATGGAATTGTAGTAGCTGTGTGCTACTAGTTGATTACAGAGTAGTCAACGAACTACTGGATGAAGACATTGTGGAAAGATAACTCCTTAGCTAAGAGTGAGTTTTGATGTTTTGGTAGCTACAGGAGGTGTTTTCCTCCTAGAAATTTTTTATTAGAGAATAAGAAGATTCCAAGAAGTAAAAGGAATACCATTGAACAGTTTAACAACACCCTGAAAAAGAATAAAGTGAAATAGAATACCACAAAAGAGAAGTCGACCCACATGAAATAATAATAAAGTGGAAACATAATTTCCAGGAATAGAAGTTGGCCCACATAAATAATAAAGTAAATTGGAAGACCCATAATAAGAAGTTGGCCCTAGATAGGTTCCCATATTAGTATAAATACAGTCCTGGTCAGTTTATTTGTACATATAGACAATTCTCCTTCTGGAGTGTGGACTAGGAAGCTGCAACTGCAGTTGCAACAATTTCACTATTAATGGTTTCTGGTTCTCTTGGAGAGTGTGCCCCACTTAGGGAAGGATATTCTTGGTGGATCTTGGTGGTTTCTTGATGCAAACCCCCACTACCTCATAGGGCTCACATGACCTCCTAGTCTTAGATCGTTCATGTAGAAGATGAATCATCTCTCAGATCCCTACTGGATCCTCTCTTAATGCACACATGCCCTTAATTTCCTTGTGCAAGTCCCAAAAAGGCCCACAAGTGCTTTCTCTAAGGCCCCTTTAACCTTTATTATTAAATTTCGGTGCTATCCCTTTTTCTCCGACGGAAATCGCATGTGACCGTGAGCTAGAACTAGGTGCCGAACAAAGCACGCTACTCCGATGCTCTAAAAGTCTTCACAATATAACACTTTAATTCCTCTGAATGACGAATTGGAGAACACCTGGACATGTATGGGATCAACGGTTCATACTTCGTGCCAAGATCTATGAATCATAATAACTTCGGGGAAATGGGCTTCGGGAGTCTTCCCCATTTAAATAGGAAATACATATGAATACACGCACTTCGAACTTGTGGATCGGATGGCTAGCATATGCCTTAGATTGATGACCTATGTTTTTTCCGGGCTCCAAGCTTAAGATATTTTCACGCCTTGAACCACACTTCCTTCCAAAGTGCCGAACTCCGAACATGTGAAGGGTATTGATCAATGATCCATGAATCCACTCCAATGGGTAGTTGATACGGGCTCCGACCTTCGAGCCTTCAGGGATTCTTTAACCAAAATGAATTACACCCAAATTCCTCTGGAGTGTCAAATCTCCGAAGTCTTGTGATCTGTCGACACATACTCCTGAAACCAACGGTCAGGATATGCTTCGGGCTTCAGGCCTTCAAGAGTTTTTCTTACTCTAGAAACAACACTTTGTTTCCTTCAAAATTTCAAACTACTGAAATATTCACAATATGCTGACACGTGGCCCTGATGCCAACGGTAAGGATCTTCTCTGGGACTTCGTAGCTTCGAGTATTTCTCCTACACTTTCAATTGCAACTCAATTTTTCTGAAGTGACGAAGTATGAAAGACTTAAGGGTTATCATCTGCGTTAATTACCTGGGTCTGACAACTATTGATCTATGCACTCAAATCCGATGATTGGGATCTATCCTCCACTATCTCACACTCCTTCTCTTGTTTTTGGTTGATATAACAACCCAGATCAAATATTACATCAAATCCAATGACTGTTGTAGCTTTATCCTCCTCTGCTGATGTTGTGCTTTCCTTCCGACAAAATATTTCTCAAATTCTCAAAGGCTTGGCATTTGAATCTTCTTCTATCAAGGGTTGACTTCTTGGCCTTTACTTGTGTTTTGGAAAATGCTACTTCTCCTGAGATTTGTTCAACACTTCAGATGAAGTGTGGGTGCACACTTGCGATCTCCTGCAGTCTGAAACTTGGACTGGTCTTTGGCACACACTTGCACTATTTCTCCTGAGCTTTCAATTGCTTAAACTTCAAGGGGTTTAGTCCCTTTGTTCCTCAAGAAGAATTCTTGTTCCCTCTCGACACCCACTCTATTTCTCTTGAGATTTAGTACTTGAAATACTTGGCCTCTAGAAGACTCCTAGCGCTTGCCTTCTTAAGCTTGGGAATTTGATAGTCACCAGGGCACTCCTTGTGCTTACCCTCCTGAGCTTGACCAACACTTGACAAAGTGTTGTCTTTGTGCACTCCTTGCACCTATCCTCTGGACAAACTCACACTATCTCTCATGAGCTTCTTTGAACCTGTCAATGTTTCATCCTCCACACTTCTTTCACTTATCTTCCCCTCTCTGAGATTTTATACTGTGCTGAGTGTAGGTTCACTTCTGGCGCTCGCTCTGTGCACTCCTTGCACTATCCCTTCTGAGCTTATGAATAGTTCTAGTGTGCCCACCTGGCATGCTCCTCACAGAACTCACAATAGAGTCCTTGCAAACTACTTTCACATGCCTTTTCGAGTTTTCTAACAACTCTAATGTGCACTCCTTGCACAATCGTGAGAGATCAGAACACTTAGAAACTATCAACATATAATTCTATCTATTCATGCAAAGGAAAAATACATGCATTCATGGAATTCATGAATATACACAGTAAACACATTCAGAAAACACATTCATTCATTCACACATAGAACACACACACAAAAAATCATATGCAGGGAAATATGCTTTTGTATTAAACTGAAAGGTATTTATAATGTGTACAAGATTGGACTAAGAATCTCAATTCTTTCTCTCCTCTCCTCTCATCTTCCTAATGCTCTCCCTTATGAATCCTTATCCTTCTGAATTCTCAATACAATGATCTTTTTACATAAGAGGGGCTTCTCAAGCCTTCCTCCACCTACATACATTAAATTACATTTAATTTACATCTAGTCTGAATCGGATCTAGATATATCTACCTGCCATCTATTAAAGGAAAATTTACATTCAACCTGTACAAATATAGTGACTCGACCTTCCTCAATCCTTACAATATTAAATTGCATTAAATTTGAGATCTAAACTAAAAAATGAGAAAGTCGACACTTCTCTCTCCTTGGGATCCACTCCTTCCTAGTGTGTTGATGTGATGGCTACTGACGCACTGTTGAGTTGAAGTGATGCTCCTGCATCATACGCCAATTATGAAAACATCATGAGATACTACTCATGTCACCTCTGCTACTACTATTCTGGATCGTCCTGGGTCCCAAACTTCACTCTAGAGCTATCCACCTGCTCCTCTGCCTTTTTCTTATTGTTGCCGCTATCCTGCTATTGTTGCAAGCTCTCCTCCTGGTTTCTAGATTTTATGTTGCAAGGATTCATGTATCTTGCCACTGTAGTCTCCCTTTGTCAGCCTCCACCTATTGCTGACTGTCTCTTTTTTTTGTGAGTGGGAAATCCCTCTACAGACTAACACTTAGGGTTTTATCATGCATGCATAAAAGACCTAAAGACTCCTACTTTCTACCGTCGTCTCGGACCTAATCCCCATTATTCTTAAGCAAATACGTAGTTAAGAAGATCAAGTGAGCATACCTTATTTTGATCATTTGATATCGATCCTTCTTCATGCTAGGTTGCTCTTTGACTACATCTCTCCTCCCAAGGCTGACCTGCATTCACACAAGACAAACAAATAACTCCACATGCATTTGATATATAGATTAATGGTTTAGAGATTTAATCAATATGTACGCAATAAACCATGAAAACCTCATATGGTGGGACGGGAAAAGTACTTCTTTATTATTAACTTCAATAAATCAACTGGCAATGATGAAGCCGACCACTGCTCCACGAACCTGGTCCTGGGATCCTCTTCAACTGTCCTCCAACTTCTTTACTCTATACTTCTCTTTGCACAAGGATGGCTAAAGGTAGGGACAAAGGGAATGTGCAATCGGGTATAATTTGTTTACTATGATTCTCCTATTCCAAATGGGACCCCTAACCCTTCTTTTATAGGCTAAAAGAAGCTAGGTATTTGGTCGAACTTTCGGCCATGCATGGCTGAAATGTTTAGTTAACTTACCCAAAGTTGTGTGTTCCATCAACAACTTTCCTTTTTTCGTTCTTTTGTAGGTACACACCGGCTGTCTTGGGTCAGCTAGCATGTACACGCATGCAGTAAAGTATCAGGGTGCATGGGCCTTTATAAAAGGGGTTTTTAAGAAGAGTTGTTCA
>JZKD02S1693487.1:0-19025 GCA_000966675.3 Picea glauca | reverse complement strand
AGCTCTTGGATTTAAACTGTGTCCTGGTTAGCTTTCCTACTTGGCAGGGTTTACACACAGAATCTTGTGGCTTTGATATTCTTGGAAGATCTTTTACTGCCTCAAGATTTTTGATCTTGATTAAGTGGTCAAAGTTTAGATGTCCGAGTCTCCTATGCCATAACCAACTTTCATCATGTTTTCTTAGATGACACTCTTCTCTATCTTGTTTCAACACATATACATTATTATCTATCCTTATGCCTTTATCCACCACTTGTCCTAAGTTTATAGACTTTATCTTACAATCTTTGGAAGTGAACACCACTTCACATCCTATGTCACACATTTGACTTACACTGAGAAAATTATATTTCATTCTGTCTACAAGCATAACATCTTGGGATTTTTCTATACCATTACTCAAACTCACCATCCCTTTACCCTTGATTTTACTTGGTTCATCATTTCCAAAGGTCACATTTACTATTTTGGTTTTATTTATAGAAAAAAACTTATCCTTGTCTCCAGTCATGTGCTTGGAACAACCACTATGTATATACCAGGGGTGTTTTTGTTTTTGCGTTGAAAGTACTAGACCACATTTTCACTATATTTCTTTTTCCATGTGTTGGCATTTTTGGCTAAGGGTTTTATCCTTGGATCTGATTTGTAATTCTTCAGATGGTAGTTTACAACTTTGTGGCCAAAGTTATGATAGTTATAGCATTCGAGCTCATTGTTCAATAGGTCAAAGTGATTGGTGCAACTTTGTCTACTCATTGGTTGTTTAGATCTATGTTGCAAAGATTGTTTATTTCTTGAATTCCTTAGTTGCATGTCTCTAANGAATTTTTTTTCTTAACCAAGGAAAATATATTGTTGAGATCCTGTAGAGATTCAGGATGATGGATTGCAAGTCCATGGCCACACCTATGATGAAAAATATGAATCTCTTGAGTGATTCATCTTCATATTTGGTGGATTCCATGATGTACATACAATTGATCAGATCCTTGATGTACTTGGTTAACACAAGGCCGAACATATGTTTTGCAGTGAACACTTTGAGTCAGTACATGGTTGAGTCTAAACATGTACATTGAATATTATCACAAAATGTGTTGAGGTACTTACATGGTACAATTGGATATGGATTGAGATGTGTCTCAGATGGAGATATGAAGTTGTAGGGTTATACAGACTCTGACTGGGTAGGGAGTACAGTGGATCAAAAAATCACATCCAGATGTTGCTTCAATTTGGAATCAGACATGATCTCATGGTTAAGCATGAAGTAGACATCAATGACACTTATTACATCAGAGACATAGTATATTGCAACCAATGTTGCAAGCTGTGAAGTAGTGTGACTTCGAAACTTGCTTACAGGGTTATTTGATATAGAGTTGGAGAAACCTTTGATACATTGCGATAATCAAAGTTGCGTGAAGATTTCGGAGTATCATGTATTTCATGACAAGTCAAAGAATATAGAGATAAAATACCACTACATCTGAGACATGGTGCATAGATGAGATGTGGAGCTCCATTACATATCCACTGATGGGAAGATAGTGAAAATTTTCACCAAGCCTCTGTTTAGAGTGAAGTATGATTACTTTAGAGAAAAGCTTGGTGTGATGCAGAATGTCCACCCTCATTGAGAGGGAGGCTTGATGTTTCTCCTACAGCTGGTTTTCCCCTCTGGCCAAGGGTTTCCCAGATCATTTATATGAGGTGAATGAGGGAGTATTGTATATTTGGGTACAGATCTTTCCTACGCCATGTGAGGTGGCTAGGTGTGAATAAGGTTTGTATCAAGTCTCGCCTACAACATGTGAGGTGGATAGGTGTGAATGAGGGTATGGTCGTAGTATTTCATACACCATGTGAGGTGGGTAGGTTTAAAGAAGAATTGTGGAAAGTCTTGCCTATGCCATGCGAGGTGGATAGGTGTGAATAAGACTTGGAGCATGGTCTTGGACCATGGGATTTCCTTGCCTAAGCCATGAGAGGTGGCTAGGTATGAATGGGTCTATGGAGGAATTATTTCCCATACCATGAGAGGTGGATGGGTTTGAATAATATTGAAATAAAAGAAGAAGGAACATCACATCACAGTCAATAGGACTACGATAGTAGTTGTGTAATATTGGACTATGACAATATTTGTGTACTACTGGACAATATGGGTAGTTGTGTGCTACTGGATGATTGCAACATAGTCTTGGATACTGTGAAGGATGATTCGAGCTACGGATGGAATTGTAGTAGCTGTGTGCTACTAGTTGATTACAGAGTAGTCAACGAACTACTGGATGAAGACATTGTGGAAAGATAACTCCTTAGATAAGAGTGAGTTTTGATGTTTTGGTAGCTACAGGAGGTGTTTTCCTCCTAGAAAATTTTTATTAGAGAATAAGAAGATTCCAAGAAGTAAAAGGAATACCATTGAACAGTTTAACAACACCCTGAAAAAGAATAAAGTGAAATAGAAGACCACAAAAGAGAAGTTGACCCACATGAAATAATAATAAAGTGGAAACATAATTTCCAGGAATAGAAGTTGGCCCACATAAATAATAAAGTAAATTGGAAGACCCATAATAAGAAGTTGGCCCTAGACAGGTGCCCATATTAGTATAAATATAGTCCTGGTCAGTTTATTTGTACATATAGAAAATTCTCCTTCTGGAGTGTGGACTAGGAAGCTGCAACTGCAGTTGCAACAATTTCACTATTTCTGGTTTCTGGTTCTCTTGGAGAGTGTGCCCCACTTGGGGAAGGATATTCTTGGTGGATCTTGGTGGTTTCTTGATGCAAACCCCCACTAACTCCTAGGGCTCACATGACCTCCCAGTCTTAGATCGTTCATGTAGAAGATGAATCATCTCTCAGATCCCTACTGGATCCTCTCTTAATGCACACATGCCCTTAATTTCCTTGTGAAAGTCCCAAAAAGGCCCACAAGTGCTTTCTCTAAGGCCCCTTTAACCTTTATTATTAAATTTCGGTGCTATCCCTTTTTCTCCGACGGAAATCACATGTGACCGTGGGCTAGAACTAGGTGCCGAACGAAGCACGCTACTCCGATGCTCTAAAAGTCTTCACAATATAACACTTTAATTCCTCTGAATGCCGAATTGGAGAACACCTGGACATGTATGGGATCAACGGTTCATACTTCGTGCCAAGATCTATGAATCATAATAACTTCGGGGAAACGTGCTTCGGGAGTCTTCCCCATTTAAATAGGAAATACATATGAATACGCGCACTTCGAACTTGTGGATCGGATGGCTAGCATATGCCTTAGATTGATGACCTATGTTTTTTTCGGGCTCCAAGCTTAAGATATTTTCACGCCTTGAACCACACTTCCTTCCAAAGTGCCGAACTCCGAACATGTGAAGGGTATTGATCAATGATCCATGCATCCACTCCAATGGGCAGTTGATACGGGCTCCGACCTTCGAGCCTTCAGGGATTCTTTAACCAAAATGAATTACACCCAAATTCCTCTCGAGTGTCAAATCTCCGAAGTCTTGTGATCTGTCGACACATACTCCTGAAACCAACGGTCAGGATATGCTTCGGGCTTCAGGCCTTCAAGAGTTTTTCTTACTCTAGAAACAACACTTTGTTTCCTTCAAAATTTCAAACTACTGAAATATTCACAATATGCTGACACGTGGCCCTGATGCCAACGGTAAGGATCTTCTCTGGGACTTCGTAGCTTCGAGTATTTCTCCTACACTTTCAATTGCAACTCAATTTTTCTGAAGTGACGAAGTATGAAAGACTTAAGGGTTATCATCTGCGTTAATTACCTGGGTCTGACAACTATTGATCTATGCACTCAAATCCGATGATTGGGATCTATCCTCCACTATCTCACACTCCTTCTCTTGTTTTTGGTTGATATAACAACCCAGATCAAATATTACATCAAATCCAATGACTGTTGTAGCTTTATCCTCCTCTGCTGATGTTGTGCTTTCCTTCCGACAAAATATTTCTCAAATTCTCAAAGGCTTGGCATTTGAATCTTCTTCTATCAAGGGTTGACTTCTTGGCCTTTACTTGTGTTTTGGAAAATGCTACTTCTCCTGAGATTTGTTCAACACTTCAGATGAAGTGTGGGTGCACACTTGCGATCTCCTGCAGTCTGAAACTTGGACTGGTCTTTGGCACACACTTGCACTATTTCTCCTGAGCTTTCAATTGCTTAAACTTCAAGGGGTTTAGTCCCTTTGTTCCTCAAGAAGAATTCTTGTTCCCTCTCGACACCCACTCTATTTCTCTTGAGATTTAGTACTTGAAATACTTGGCCTCTAGAAGACTCCTAGCGCTTGCCTTCTTAAGCTTGGGAATTTGATAGTCACCAGGGCACTCCTTGTGCTTACCCTCCTGAGCTTGACCAACACTTGACAAAGTGTTGTCTTTGTGCACTCCTTGCACCTATCCTCTGGACAAACTCACACTATCTCTCATGAGCTTCTTTGAACCTGTCAATGTTTCATCCTCCACACTTCTTTCACTTATCTTCCCCTCTCTGAGATTTTATACTGTGCTGAGTGTAGGTTCACTTCTGGCGCTCGCTCTGTGCACTCCTTGCACTATCCCTTCTGAGCTTATGAATAGTTCTAGTGTGCCCACCTGGCATGCTCCTCACAGAACTCACAATAGAGTCCTTGCAAACTACTTTCACATGCCTTTTCGAGTTTTCTAACAACTCTAATGTGCACTCCTTGCACAATCGTGAGAGATCAGAACACTTAGAAACTATCAACATATAATTCTATCTATTCATGCAAAGGAAAAATACATGCATTCATGGAATTCATGAATATACACAGTAAACACATTCAGAAAACACATTCATTCATTCACACATAGAACACACACACAAAAAATCATATGCAGGGAAATATGCTTTTGTATTAAACTGAAAGGTATTTATAATGTGTACAAGATTGGACTAAGAATCTCAATTCTTTCTCTCCTCTCCTCTCATCTTCCTAATGCTCTCCCTTATGAATCCTTATCCTTCTGAATTCTCAATACAATGATCTTTTTACATAAGAGGGGCTTCTCAAGCCTTCCTCCACCTACATACATTAAATTACATTTAATTTACATCTAGTCTGAATCGGATCTAGATATATCTACCTGCCATCTATTAAAGGAAAATTTACATTCAACCTGTACAAATATAGTGACTCGACCTTCCTCAATCCTTACAATATTAAATTGCATTAAATTTGAGATCTAAACTAAAAAATGAGAAAGTCGACACTTCTCTCTCCTTGGGATCCACTCCTTCCTAGTGTGTTGATGTGATGGCTACTGACGCACTGTTGAGTTGAAGTGATGCTCCTGCATCATACGCCAATTATGAAAACATCATGAGATACTACTCATGTCACCTCTGCTACTACTATTCTGGATCGTCCTGGGTCCCAAACTTCACTCTAGAGCTATCCACCTGCTCCTCTGCCTTTTTCTTATTGTTGCCGCTATCCTGCTATTGTTGCAAGCTCTCCTCCTGGTTTCTAGATTTTATGTTGCAAGGATTCATGTATCTTGCCACTGTAGTCTCCCTTTGTCAGCCTCCACCTATTGCTGACTGTCTCTTTTTTTTGTGAGTGGGAAATCCCTCTACAGACTAACACTTAGGGTTTTATCATGCATGCATAAAAGACCTAAAGACTCCTACTTTCTACCGTCGTCTCGGACCTAATCCCCATTATTCTTAAGCAAATACGTAGTTAAGAAGATCAAGTGAGCATACCTTATTTTGATCATTTGATATCGATCCTTCTTCATGCTAGGTTGCTCTTTGACTACATCTCTCCTCCCAAGGCTGACCTGCATTCACACAAGACAAACAAATAACTCCACATGCATTTGATATATAGATTAATGGTTTAGAGATTTAATCAATATGTACGCAATAAACCATGAAAACCTCATATGGTGGGACGGGAAAAGTACTTCTTTATTATTAACTTCAATAAATCAACTGGCAATGATGAAGCCGACCACTGCTCCACGAACCTGGTCCTGGGATCCTCTTCAACTGTCCTCCAACTTCTTTACTCTATACTTCTCTTTGCACAAGGATGGCTAAAGGTAGGGACAAAGGGAATGTGCAATCGGGTATAATTTGTTTACTATGATTCTCCTATTCCAAATGGGACCCCTAACCCTTCTTTTATAGGCTAAAAGAAGCTAGGTATTTGGTCGAACTTTCGGCCATGCATGGCTGAAATGTTTAGTTAACTTACCCAAAGTTGTGTGTTCCATCAACAACTTTCCTTTTTTCGTTCTTTTGTAGGTACACACCGGCTGTCTTGGGTCAGCTAGCATGTACACGCATGCAGTAAAGTATCAGGGTGCATGGGCCTTTATAAAAGGGGTTTTTAAGAAGAGTTGTTCARYAGTGTTTTGGMAAAGAAGGAATCTRAGATGGCCTGATGCCAGGTAAGCATGTCTGGTGCAAATTAGGGTTATAATAGATGCCCCCTAATGTGTGAGGTGAGAAGATAATATGATGGCCAAAATACATTAACAATATTCACCGATGTGCTGAACAAGTGAGCCCAGGGACTAGAAATTGGGAGGTGCCATCTGCAAAATAATAATTGTCTCACCGAGGCGGGCATACCCATGCTTGAGATAAAATAAAATCATGGATACCAATCAAATACACTGTAGATCCATGTCATATAACTATATAAAGTGTAGCCACTAACAATACACAACGAAGCTACATTTCGAAATAAAAAATATATACGTGTAGAGTATCCATCTTCTTAGAAGATGACAAGGCCTGATGGCTAGATATGAGGTCTTTAGAGCTCGAGAAACAACCTCAAAATCTTCAAAACTCGGGTAGGAGTTTAATATGAGTGTATGACTTCACTACCCAGAGGTCTTCGACGACTTGTCGGTCATGGACTAGAGAATATTGATGATCAGACTGAAGGCTTCATTGATTTCGAGCAAAGACTTGATTGGACATTCAGGATGGCCAGGTATGAGGGCAAGAGACAAACTACAGTGGGGCCGACTCAGGCTTGGTAAAAGCCTCCCTTGGACAATAGCATGACAAATGATGAGACTCGGGCAACATGGAATTAACATAAGTTTACGAGGCAGGAGGCAATGCAAACTCTCCATATGTTTGGAAGAATAACCAAACAGAGGAGGACACAAATCTATGTAGCGAGAACAACTTCCTAAGGTCATACTAAATCCCAGAGTTTGACGAACAAACTGACAGATGTTCTTTATCCAAGGGCGACTCATTATGTTTCCAATAAAGAAAATACTTTTCCCTTCCTCTTTTTGGGGTATATTTGATTTTTTTGTCTTTTTCAATAATTTTGGAAAAAGAATAAAAGAATGTTACGTTACAAAGGAGGAACGAGTGTTGCAAACATACAAGTTCAGGGTGCAGGCACAAGACTGATGTTCAAAGTAAGGACACTCGGGAAAAATCCTCCAGGGGCCAAAGGTGTTAAGACGCAGAGGAAAAGTGCTACATGGCTTGCATATAAGGCATGCTTAAGATGGTTCAATTGAGAGCAACATGGAGCTGGCATTAGGCCAAAGATGCAGGTATGCAAATGCGATTAATACAACACATAATGGTAACATCCTTCGATGTAAGTTTAACGAGTCCAGAGAAGGTAAGTTCGACGATTTTTCATATTTAGAGAGTCTGAAAAAACGTAAAAGGAGACTCCATTGAGGTACCTTTTCCAAAGGTAGTCTAGTCGGTTCGAAAAAGAGGTAAACTAGCACCGACAAGACGTCTATTCAAAACCATTTTAACGAGTGTGATAAAGACAAGATCACTCAACAATTTTTTTATTTTTAAGGAGTCTGAAAAAAGATTAACTATGGACTCTGTCAGGAATGTTCTTCTGGACCATTTTAATGAGTGTGAAAGAATAAGGTCACTCGATGATCTTTTTAATTTTAGGGAGTTTGAAAAGAGCTTAACTATGGACTCTGTGGGGGTTACTTTTTCRTACATTTAGTCCCTCAGTCCCGAAAAAGGGTTAAAATGATACCTRAGAGTACTCTTCTAGAGAACTGAAGTTCCTTAGAGTATACCTTTGTTCGTACAGTTGACCGTCYAGACCAAAAAAGGGGTAAACTACCACCRGACAGACGTGACTTCAAATTTTAGTTTAACGAGCGTGAAAGGCCACAAGCTCGCTTGACAGTATTTTCATGTTTAGAGGGTCTAAAAAGGGCTTAAAAGAAGACCCATTATGTTTTTTGGGAGTCCCGAGGGTGGGGTCAAGAGTGAAAATGAATCATGCAAATGAGGCTCAAACTCGTAATCAGGAAAAACAACAAGGACTCTCGAGCCTACATTCATTAGTGACAACATGGAAACCATAACGCAACCAGGATCTACCTAGGGCATCCATGTTCCTGTAAGCTCTACAACCAAATCACGACACTTCTAAAGCAACAATGATGATTCTGTGTCACAACCTGATGGGATCGATCCTATGGAAAAGGGATAAAGACAACGAGATACAAAAGTCAGGGTGGAAACCTAACCTACATGCTCAAGTTGATCATCTTAGGTTTTTCCCACGGACCGTCAAAAGTTACCCAAAACTCCAAAAAATTTCCTGATGCCCGATCATACCCTTCCAACACAACTCCTGAACCACTCTAAATGGTTTTTAGTTTAAAGAAAATGATAAGGGGGGCCAAAAAAGTGACAAAAAGGGGCCAAAAAGCCTATAAATAGAAGCTGACAGCTCATTATCACCATTGTTGATTTGAAAATTGACTTTGGAGCAAAAAACCCCCTTTGATAAAAGTGGTGATCCCGGGAGCTACAATGGACGAAACGACCATCTGTCTGGACCAAGTAAGTATAAACTCTCTCCTCTTGCATTTTAAATCTTTATTTATTCTTTTGGTTTCAAGTTTTGGGGGGGCATCGACCTTCAAAAGGTCAGCCCTAGGTCCATGCGGGTTGTCTTATGACAGACCGCGTGTACATTCAGGTAGAGGAAAAACCGCATGCGTGTACACGTGACTGTCATCATTATAGCTTGCGTTGACCTCCTTATTTAATGAAAAAATAAAAAAAATCAAGGGTTGACCTTCCTGAACTTGGTGTTTTGTAGGATGTATGTTCACTGGAGGGAAAGAGAGCAAGAGGAGGTTAGTGAGTTGGTCGGGGAAGGCCCCAATGTTGTTGCTACCTTAATGCAATGTGGGTTGCTCAAGTTCTTCCTATGTCCTTTTATGCGGGCACAACCTGGGCTACTGAATTACTTGGTTCATTATTGGCATCCTGACGCATAGGCCTTTATGTTAGAGGGGCAATCACTGGTGCCTACAACAGAGGGAATATATTTTTTGACTGGCCTCTCCAGGAGAGGGGAACCAATCAATTTTTGGACATTTCCTTCGGGGCCTCATAACATATCGGAATTGATAGGACTTTATTGTGAGGCTGGTACAGACCGATCGAGCTCACAGGTGCCCATAAACAAGATCNGGGGCCAAAAAAGTGACAAAAAGGGGCCAAAAAGTCTATAAATAGAAGCTGACAGCTCATTATCACCATTGTTGATTTGAAAATTGACTTTGGAGCAAAAAACCCCCTTTGATAAAAGTGGTGATCCCGGGAGCTACAGTGGACGAAACGACCATCTGTCTGGACCAAGTAAGTATAAACTCTCTCCTCTTGCATTTTAAATCTTTATTTATTCTTTTGGTTTCAAGTTTTGGGGGGGCATCGACCTTCAAAAGGTCAGCCCTAGGTCCATGCGGGTTGTCTTATGACAGACCGCGTGTACATTCAGGTAGAGGAAAAACCGCATGCGTGTACACGTGACTGTCATCATTATAGATTGCGTTGACCTCCTTATTTAATGAAAAAATTAAAAAAATCAAGGGTTGACCTTCCTGAACTTGGTGTTTTGCAGGATGTATGTTCACTGGAGGGAAAGAGAGCAAGAGGAGGTTAGTGAGTTGGTCGGGGAAGGCCCCAATGTTGTTGCTGCCTTAATGCAATGTGGGTTTCTCAAGTTCTTCCTATGTCCTTTTATGCGGGCACAACCTGGGCTACTGAATTCCTTGGTTCATTATTGGCATCCTGACGCATAGGCCTTTATGTTAGAGGGGAAATCACTGGTGCCTACAACAGAGGGAATATATTTTTTGACTGGCCTCTCCAGGAGAGGGGAACCAGTCAATTTTTGGACATTTCCTTCGGGGCCTCATAACATATCGGAATTGATAGGACTTTATTGTGAGGCTGGTACAGACCGATCGAGCTCACAGGTGCCCATAAACAAGATCATAGACTTATCACTGCAGGTGATTGTGTTTCTTATTGGGTGGATGACTGGTTTTGCTGCTCTACATCAGGTGTTCCGGGCATAGATAAACTGTACAGTCCAGTTCTTAAATGCACAAATATTTGACTAGAGCACTACACTGCTAGATTGTGTGAAGAGGGAGCTGACAGATTGTCGGTCGTAGACGCAGAGGGACTTTGGGTTCGGGACAATTCTATGCTCTTTCTTTTTTTAAAGAGTTCCAAGTTTCAGTCCTCGAGTGGTGGTATGAGGACATCAGGCCTCTCTTCCTGCGGTTTGTAGATGGGCAGTGTTACTACCACAACAGGGTGGTGGAAGGACCAATGAGTCCTTTGATGATGATTTCTTCGCTTGGTTGTCATGACAGATCCCAGTCATAGAGGATTACCCTTATGATGGGATTGATTTCTCGAGAGATCCTGAGATACCGGTACCTCCTGGTGAGGAGCGAGGAGAGATGGGTAAGTTTGCATCATTGTTGTTGTTTTTTTTTTTTTTGAAATATATGTAATTTTTATGTTTTTTTTTTATATATCATTTTTTTATACCAGATTATTTGACAGATATGTGTCTATTATGTGTAGATGTGGGACCAGCGCGACCTATGGACTATGCAAGGAACATGCGTCGTCCTTGGCCAGGGCCGCACCTGCCGCCGCAGGAGGACCAACAGCAGTAGGAGAGATTCTAACCAGTGAGGCTGAGAGGG
This sequence comes from Picea glauca, assembly GCA_000966675.3. NCBI lineage: Eukaryota > Viridiplantae > Streptophyta > Pinopsida > Pinales > Pinaceae > Picea > Picea glauca. Next base: position 7,964 of record JZKD02S1693487.1, on the reverse strand, counting down.
TTTTGAGACAAGTCGAGCAAAACTTACCTTGCTCACCCGCACCGCCCCTATGGCAAAGATTGAGGATCTTCCACCATCTATGCAACCTCATGTAGTGGTGGCACCATGGACGTGGGTTCGATTGTTTTGTCATTTGGAAAACGTTGTTGATCATCACAACAGGGCCCACAGGCCCTAACCTTAGTTAGTCTAGACTTTTCACGTGCCAAGAGCACTACTTGTATCTATTTTTTGAGGGCATAAGACCCATGACTCGTTACTGGTCATACTTTTGAGGCACTTGCGTCTACCTATGTACTCTGATGATTATGATATTATATATGGATTTTTATGTCTTTTTGTGTCTTATGGATCATATTTGCCTTTAAAAATGTATTTACATGTTTATGTGTATGTATTTTTATATCTGTGCGAGATTCTAATCTAAAATTTGATTAGCTAGAGTATCTGTAATTTGGTTTAATCTCCTAGGAACATGAAAATATGTAATATAATCAAAGCTTCGTTCTAAGAGATGTACCCTAAGGAATCGTCGGTGTAAAGTCGGATCATGAACCTTGTAGACTCTATTTAATTGAGACACAACCAACTAAGCATCTAAATAGACCCGGAGATGAGAGATACCAAATGACAGGGCGTAACGAAGAAACTCAATAACTGCATTGTACTCGAAGACATTGTTTGTGGTGTCACCTAAGAATATACTTCCGAAATATAATAACTGGCCTCGAGGTGTAAAAATTACCCAAGCTATGGAGGCAAGCCTCCGAGTGTGCTAGCTAGAACCGTCTGCGTACCCAATGAACACCCCAGATTCACTTGACATCTACCACAGTGATGAAAGATAACATAAAAAATTAAACGTCCATAATACTAAAAGAAACTAGAAAGTAATAGTACAAAGACTATACATATGGTACAAAAAATTAGCCATGGTGACCTACCTATGAGTAATACTTCTTGAGGTAGAGCCCATTTCTAGGCTCTGCCAAATAATTTCCCTCAAAGTCAACCAGATGATAAGCACCATTTTTTAGAACCTCTTTTATGATGAAAGGTCTGAACCACATGGGTTTGTGATGCAAGAGCATCGTCAGTAGCCAAGCAAGCCTGAAGGCGGAAGCCAGCTGGGAAAAGTGTAGCCACATTTTACAAATTTTGAAATATTTTGAAGAATTAAGAAGCAGATATTAATGTAGTAGCTAGAAGTGCACTTGCATTTATATCTGGCTGTTGTAAACAGATCGTGAGCAATTTTCTCTCATCTGTCAATATAAAGGCATTTAAGCCCAGTTAATGAAAGTAGGTAGGTTTGAATTAATAAATTAGACGGCTTAGAAGAGTAGGAGGGAAAACATATATATACACCCTTGCCTTTGTATCATAGTAGTGGTTGTATCATTAACACATTAGCATAGGATAGAAGAAGAGAGTTTTAGCAGAGAGTTGAAAAGGAGAATCCATGTACANCCACAGGCCCTAACCTTAGTTAGTCTAGACTTTTCATGTGCCAAGAGCACTACTTGTATCTATTTTTTGAGGGAATAAGACCCATGACTCGTTACTGGTCATACTTTTGAGGCACTTGCGTCTATCTATGTACTCTGATGATTATGATATTATATATGGATTTTTATGTCTTTTTGTGTCTTATGGATCATATTTGCCTTTAAAAATGTATTTACATGTTTATGTGTATGTATTTTTATATCTGTGCGAGATTCTAATCTAAAATTTGATTAGCTAGAGTATTTGTAATTTGGTTTAATCTCCTAGGAACATGAAAATATGTAATATAATCAAAGATTCGTTCTAAGAGATGTACCCTAAGGAATCGTCGGTGTAAAGTCGGATCATGAACCTTGTAGACTCTATTTAATTGAGACACAACCAACTAAGCATCTAAATAGACCCGAAGATGAGAGATACCAAATGACAGGACGTAACGAAGCAACTCAATAACTGCATTGTACTCGAAGACATTGTTTGTGGTGTCACCTAAGAATATACTTCTGAAATATAATAACTGGCCTCGAGGTGTAAAAATTACCCAAGCTACGGAGGCAAGCCTCCGAGTGTGCTAGCTAGCACCGTCTGCGTACCCAATGAACACCCCAGATTCACTTGACATATACCACAGTGATGAAAGATAACATAAAAAATGAAACGTCCATAATACTAAAAGAAACTAGAAAGTAATAGTACAAAGACTATACATATGGTACAAAAAATTAGCCATGGTGACCTACCTATGAGTAATACTTCTTGAGGTAGAGCCCATTTCTAGGCTCTGCCAAATAATTTCCCTCAAAGTCAACCAGATGATAAGCACCATTTTTTAGAACCTCTTTTATGATGAAAGGTCTGAACCACATGGGTTTGTGATGCAAGAGCATCGTCAGTAGCCAAGCAAGCCTGAAGGCGGAAGCCAGCTGGGAAAAGTGTAGCCACATTTTACAAATTTTGAAATATTTTGAAGAATTAAGAAGCAGATATTAATGTAGTAGCTAGAAGTGCACTTGCATTTATATCTGGCTGTTGTAAACAGATCGTGAGCAATTTTCTCTCATCTGTCAATATAAAGGCATTTAAGCCCAGTTAATGAAAGTAGGTAGGTTTGAATTAATAAATTAGACGGCTTAGAAGAGTAGGAGGGAAAACATATATATACACCCTTGCCTTTGTATCATAGTAGTGGTTGTATCATTAACACATTAGCATAGGATAGAAGAAGAGAGTTTTAGCAGAGAGTTGAAAAGGAGAATCCATGTACAKGAGCTTTGAATTAATATATGAAGCTTTGAATCAGATTTCATGGTGTTATGATGTTTTATGTTTATACATGGTGAATGGTATGCTTATGGTTGTTTTATTCTCTTTGTTATGCATTTTTTATGAGGCTATGTTGTGTATGTATGATTTCATGTTGAATGTTTGAAGTCTGAGAGAGAGAGAATGAGTTTCAATTGTTTCTCTTCCTGAGTGAGAGAAGTTCCTGCAAGGAGTACAATGAAACGTCTGCAAGGTGTGCGTTGACAAGGGTTCTGAGTTTTATCTCAGAAATATCAGGAGAGATACCGTTGTTCTCATTCCAACATAAGTGCAGGTGAAGCACAGAAGCCGTGCAAGGTGTGCGCAGGCTAGTTGAGGCCTTAAACTTATCAACTAAGGTTGAAAGGTAAGGGATTGTTGTCGTAGAAGGTGCACAGAGTCGAAGAATCAAATACTTAGAAGTATTTGAAAGATCATTGCAAGGAGTGCGTGTAGGAGTCCTTTTGAGACTCAAGTTTGCTAGTGAAAGCTCAGGAGGTTTAGTTCCTTTGAAGTGTTAAAAGGGAGACAGAGCAAAGTCACTTTGCAGAAGCCAAGCTCGGACGAGGAACACCGGTTCATTTCGCAGAAGCTATCAAGGAGGAAACAAATGGTAAGAATTCTCTGAGGAGAACTCCCGAATCACGAAAAAAATTGTTAATGAAGAATTTTGAGATTTCGGTAATTCGGGATTCAGAATACTAGAAATCCTGATGACAAGGAGCCAGGGGCCTTTGCATTGAAAAACCCCGGAGTTGCGGAACGCAAAATATTGTGAAGTGGCGTTTCAACATTTCGATGTTTTGGGGTCCAAGAACCTGAGGAGACAGTGATTTGGAATTGAGAGTCTCAAACTTCCGGTACCTAGAAGCCAAAAATAACGTGGGCTGTCGGATCTAAAGGAAGAAGGCACCATTTCAGAATTTGGGATTTTGAAGTGGTAGGGGAACGGTAGTCGAAGGCTTGTTCAAGTTCAAAATCCGGGAAGAGTGATAGGTGGTGAGAGCCCACGTCAGAGATAGAAGACGTTGGAGTGGACAGGTGGTGTGTCCTCATCAATAGGTGGAGTCAAACCTTGTTGACCATTTCAGGGTTTTGGAGGTTGAAGAGTTGGGAGCCTTGCATCCAGATTCACAAAGTCCGAAACTCCGAATCGGAGAAAAGTTCCATTGGAAGCCAGTCTTTTGCTGAACACATCAGAGTTCGACATTTTAGTATTTTCGAAGACAAGAGGTCGGGGTTCTTTGTTACAGAACTCCTGAAGTCGCGAAATGCGATACAACTATGGAGGAGGACGTGACCGAAGATTTCAGCGTTTTGGAATTTCGGGTTTCGGTGGGTTGAAGAGCCGGAAAATTGACAACAGAAATCGCGAAATCACGAAATCCGAAGTCCCGATTTGGAAAAGGGCATGATCATATTATTGAGGTAAGGAGATTTGAGTGATGCTTTGTGTTTTATCACATAGAGCATACTCATAAGGACTTGTGGATACACTGTCGTGTGTGTGAGGGATTCCCTGTGGGGAAAATCAAAGAGTCAATCAGATAGAAGGAGGGCATATTTAGAACGATCTTGAGTGGATATTGGCCTGAGGGTCGGGGGTCTACACCAAGTGGTATCAGATCTTGATTGTGTCTATATTTTTCAGGCAGAAGGAGCTAGAGAAAAAGGAGTAGTCTAATACACACCAAGTGGTATCAGAGCTCAGAACAAGTTCTTTGCTTTCTGTAGCAGAGAGAACAGAGGAACATTTTACAGCCATGCAGCCGAGGAGAAGAGACAGACCAATGCCTGATCTAGCCATGGAAAGAGAAATGTGTGAATTATGTGCCAGGATTGATGCCATGGAGACAACATAGAGGTGCACAATTGATGTTGGGGATATAGTGAAACTGAAAGTGAAAATGAAGCTGGAAACGAAGGAGAGGAAGTTGTAGTTGAAGATGCTATGGATGAACGCCTATTTAGGGCTGTTGCAAGGATAGGTGCCCGAGAAAAAATGAACATTCCAGTGTATGAGGGAAACCTATATGTTGAAGAGCTTCTAGACTGGATTAGAGCTTTGGATAAATACTTCAACTATGAGGACGTCAAGGAGGACAAGAAGGTCAAACATGCCATTACTAGACTTAAAGGGCATGCAACACTATGGTGGGATGAACTGTAGGCTGACAGATGCTGCAAAGGCAAGAAAAAAATCAAAAGCTGGGATATAATGGTTTCGAATATGCAGGCCAAGTTTATACCCAAGGATTATCAAATCACTCTGTCTCGTAGGATGCAAAATTTAAGACAGAAGATGATGTCAGTGAATGAATACACTGAAGAATTCTACAAGATAAACATCAGAGTAGGTCATTGGGAAAGAGATGATGAAAAGTTTTCCAAATACATGAATGGTCTGCGATATGACATTCAGGACGAGATGGGAATGATGACCCTTCGGAATGTGGAAGATGCTTATCATATGGCTCTGAAAGCTGAAGAGAAGATGAGCCAGAAGCAAGGTCAAAGAGGCCGAGGCAAAATTCAATCCAGAGGCAAAACAATTGCCTAAGACAGAACTTAGAAGTCTAAAGAAGAAGGGAAGAAACCTCAACCTCAACCTGAGAGAGGCGGAAGTTCACAAAAAGGGCAATATGCTGATAGAAACACTTTTCCTCGAGCTAGAGGAAGAGGAAGAGGCAGAGCTGGTGAAGTGAAATGCTTTGTCTATGGAAAAATAAAACATAAATCATATGAGTGTCTAGATAGGAATAAAGAAGGTGGTGAAACTCACATTTCTGAAGCTCAAGGACGAAATGTGGAGACAGAGGATGCTGAGGGCGGAAGATCCTTGATGATGAGGAAAGTTCTCTTAATGCTAGAGAAGGAGGCAGAGACCCCAGCCCAAAGAAACAGTCCATTTCAGACTGCATGAAAAACTAAAGACAAGGTATGCAAGGTCATCGTGGACAGCGGTAGCACAGAAAATCTCATTTCTACAGAGATGGTAGAAAAGTTAGAGCTGGAGACTATCGTACTTCCAAGCCCATACAAAGTTTCATGGCTACAAAAAGGACATCAGGTAAATGCCACTAAATAGTGTTTAGTTGAATTTAAAATAGGAGGATATAAGGATGAAATATTATGTTATGTCATTCCCATGGATGTTTGTCATCTATTGCTGGGTAGAACGTGGAAATATGATAGGAACGTGATTCATGATGGGAGAAAGAACACATACACCCTGGAAAAAAAAGGTAGGACTCACATGTTGTTGTCGATTAAGGATAAAGAAGAGAAAACAGAAATGAGCAACACTATACTTCTCATGAGTGGGAAGGAACTTATTAATGAGGTTAAGAAGAAGGAAGACACACAATTTATTGTGGTCAGGAAGCCCATAATTGTTTTGACTAGTACAAGGATAGATGATCTACCAGAAGAAATCCAGGAATTGCTGGGAGAGTTCGTTGATATAGTAGTGGATGAACTACCTTGTTCGTTGCCTCTGATCAGGAGTATAACCCATAACATTGATCTTATACCTGGAGCCAGTTTACCAAACAAAGCAACGTACAGGTTGACGTCGCAGGAGAATGAAGAAGTTAAGAGACAGGTCCAAGACTTAATGGACAAAGGATTGATTAGAGAAAGCTTGAGTCCATGCTCTGTTCCAACTGTGCTCAACCCAAAGAAAGATGGAGGCTGGAGAATGTGTACAGAATCAAGGGCAATCAATAAGATTACCATCATATACAGATTTCCATTACCAAGGATGGATGACTTGATGGTATGCTTGAGTGGAGCAAGATTTTTTTCAAAGAATGATTTGAAAAGCAGATATCATCAGATTCAGATGAGAGAAGGTGATGTATGGAAGAAAACATTCAAGACAAATGAGGGGGTGTATGAATGGCTTGTTATGCCATTTGGCTTAACAAATGTTCCCAGTACTTTCATGAGATTGATGAACAAAGTCCTGAAGGATTTCATTGAGAAATTTGTCATCGTATATCTCGACGATATATTGATTTTCAGCAAGTCAGAAGAAAAACACTTGAAGCATTTAGATATAGTGATGGGGAGATTACAACAAGAGAAATTGCTGATAAATGTGAAGAAATCATCATTTATGAGGACATAACTCATTTATTTGGGTTTTGTTATCTCTGCGAATGAGTTGAAGATGGATCTCGAAAAGGTAAATGCGATTAAGAATTGGCCATCTCCAAAAACTGTGTTTGAAGTTCGAAGCTTCCTTGGTTTGGAAAGTTTATACAGGAAATTCATTAGAAACTTTAGTGGAATCAGCGCACCAATGATGGATACGGTGAAGAAAAGACACAAATCTTTTCACTGGACAGAAGAAGGAGAGAAAAGTTTCAATCTGTTGAAGAAGAAGATCATGGAGCAACCAATCCTGGTTTTGCCATATTTCAGCAAGACATTTTAGGTCAAGTGTGACGCGAGTGGATTTGCAATTGGAGCAGTCTTGAGCCAAGACGACAGGCCGATCGCATACTTCAGTGAAAAAATGAATGAAGCGAAGATCAAGTACTCAACATATGACAAAGAATTTTATGCAGTCATACAAGCACTGAAGAAATGGAGACGTTATTTGGTTCCTAAAGAGTTTGTTTTGTATAGTGATAATCATGCTTTACAATACGTGATTCAACAGGAGAAGTTGAACCAAAAACATGCTAAATGGGTTGAATTCATGCAAAATTTTACTTTTGTGATTAAGAATATTTCTGGAACTGCTAACAAAGTTGTTGATGCTTTGAGCAGGAAATGTTTGCTTATGAAAAAATTCAGAGTCAAAACTTTGGGTTTTGATAACCTCAAAGAAATGTACAAGGATGACCCAGATTTTAAGGAAGCATATGAGGCGTCTGAGAATCCAATTCTCAGGGACAGAAACCAATGGATTGAATATATGATCCAAGATGGATTTTTATTTAGGGGCAATCAACTATATATTCAAAAATGCTCCATGAGGGAGAACCTGCTGAAGGAAAAACACAGTGGAGGATTGGCCGGACACTTCGGTCATGATAAGACGTTCTCAAAGTTGAATAGCTCATATTTTTGGCCAGGGATGAGAATAGATATTAAGAAATTTGTGGACATATGTAGGATTTGTCAACACACAAAAGGGAAAA